>APFE031053811.1:0-11057 GCA_000404065.3 Pinus taeda
GGGGCAAAAAAAAAAAAGAAGAAGAAGAAGAAGAAGACATTATTCCAATATCAACACTTTTTTGTTTTAGGGTGTTTTTTTACACAAAACAATTGTCTTTATTGGCTTTTACTACCATTTTTAAAAAATGTTGAAAATTTACCCAAAAAAAGTTAGTCCAGCATCAACACTTTTTGTTTTTAGGGTGTTTTTTGCCAAAAAAAAGAAGAAAAATTTGGCTTTACTGCCATTTTTAAAAAATGTTTAAAATTTACTGTGAAAAAGACAATAGTTATTCCAGCATCAACACTTCGTTTTCAGGCTGTTTTTCATGTTTTTTTGGCTAGAGTTCTCGTTTTGGGTTTTCATGTCATGGTTGAAATATGTTGAAAACTGAAGGTTTTCTGTAGTCATAATTTTCGGTTTTAAGTCCATGGTTGAAAATTTGTCAAAATTTTAAGGTTTTTCAGAGTCATGACATTTTATCTTTAATGTTATGTTTGAAAACAGTTAGAAGTATTTTGTATTAACACCATCGCTAATAATTGTTGAAATTTAAGGCTTTTCAAAGACGTAATATTTTTATCTTTAATGGTCATGTCGAAATTTATATTATATATATATTATTCTTTATATAGATATATATATATATTATATATATTTTTTTTTTTAATTTTTTTTTTCGCTAAAAAACTAATCTATTAATTACATCAACGGGCAGTACATTACAGTCATGTGGTGTCATCGCCTGAGGCCAGGCCTCAGCGTTCTGAGCCAGATATCAACCCACGTGGGGGAACTGAAACTCTCCAAAAAATAACCCATCCCAAGCAAAATACTGAACCCACGCAGGGGCGACCGACTACAAGCATAGTGATCCCGCGCAGGGGCATCTCAAAACAGGACCAGTCAAAAGGATTAACCCACGCAGGGGCAGCCTATTGCTAACAGGGTTATCCCACGCAGGGGCAGTAATAGACAAGACCAGAAAAACATTGAAATTATCCCACGCTGGGGCAAAATTAGACAAGACCAGAAAGACAGTGAGATTATATGAGCCGAGAGCCAAAACAAGACCAGAAGGGGGCTGGAGACGGTGGAGCTGAGCGGAGGGCTGGCTACTTCTCCGGTTCCTCTTCGACCACTGGGCACCCCCAAGATTCTTCATCGTCCGCTGCAGCAGGGTGGGGAACCAGGTTGACATCCCTCGCTTTGGAAGTTGACGTCTCTGGCAGCGTTGGACCTTGTTCTTCCACCCGTCCTGGTACTTCTTCGGCAAATGCTGAGCCCTCGTCCTGGTGCTGCTGCTGTTTTCTATGGAGCTCCTCACTATCAGATGGCGCTTCATCCAGGAAAAGAAATGACACATGAGCGTTGATGCGGGGCCTGTCCAACGAGCTACTGAAGGTGAAGATGGCCGAGCCAAAGGCCGGCAAAGGAGCTGAAGGGTCAGGGCTGCGGGAGTCCACAAATTGACTGGCTTGAATTGGCGTGGCATCAGGGAAGCCATGGCAACAACATCGACAGCGATAGGGGTTAGGAACCTGAGTAGGAGGCCGAGAGGACTCTCCCTCGGCCGAGCCTCGACGGCAAGGCGGACACTGCCGTGGCCTGACCATGCTTGGGACAGAGCCGAGGAGAAGGAGCCGAGAGGGTGACGGAATTGAGGCGGAGGCGGGATAGGGGAAGGATGCCAATTCGCAGTCCCCTCTCCTTTCAGAACAACGACCAACGAGCAGAGGGAAGGAGGGTGAGGTCTCCCTGAGAGCGGGTGAGCAGGCGGGAGCCGGAGCATGAACCAACAAGAACAGAGCGTCAAAGGCTGAAAGCCGCACATGACCCAGCATGAATTGAGCCTCAACATCAACTGATTTAAACACTGAACCTTTGCCTCGAACCTCGATCGCCATAATTGCTTGTTGCAGACGAGCCTACGGCAAAAATGGCACAATGAATGTGCCTCCAGGTTGAACCCCGCCCTATATTCCATGGCGGCGTTCCGGCATTGAATGCCCTCATAAATCTTGGGGCTGCCCATGTCCTGCAAGTGGCGCCTCCATAACTGTCGATGTGTCACCCGCATTCGGGAGTCTGAAAATAAATATTACTTATAATAAATTAATTTAATTAATTATATAGTAATAATTATCCTATTTTAGAATAAATTTTATTTTATATATTAATAATGACTCTTGAGTCAAATTAGCGGTTATAATCTTACTTTATGTCTTGTTTGGTAATATTGTTATTATAATCAATTTATTAATAATATTATTTATAATAGTAAATTTTTTATTATTAATTATTTTTAATAATATATATATAATATATATATATATATATTTTTAAATTTTTTTGGAACAATTCTTTCTATAAACTTATAAATATTATAATAATAAATTTATTTTGACTAATTATTAGTAATAATAAATTTTCTTACATATAGAATAATTTTTAATTAATATTAATAATGGTTGCAGTTGTTTATGATGAGGTTCCTCATCTTGTTTTGAAGATGAACCACATGGTTCGAAATGCATCGACGACATTTTCTCCTATGTGATTTTTACTGAAAGATTTGTCAAACATATTATGGATCACAAAAGTTTGAATTCAAAAATGCTTGAAATATGTTGAAAATTAAGGTTTTCAGTAGTCATAATCTTCAATTTTAATTCCATAGTTGAAAATTTGTCAAAATTTTAATATTTTTCAGAGTCATGATATTTTATCTTTAATGCTATGGTTGAAAACAATGATGAGTATTTTATCTTTAATTCCATGGCTGAAAACTGTTGGAATTTTAAGACTTTTCAGAGACATGATATTTTATCTTTAATGCCATGCCTGAAAATTGTTGGAATTTTAAGGTTTTTCAGAGTTGTGATATTTTATCTTAATGCCATTGCTAAAAGTTGTTGAAAAGTTCCCTGGAAAAAAAAAGACATGATTTCAGCATCAATACTTTTTCATTTTCAGGGCCTTTTTTTGCAAATAAAAAATCTTTTATTGCCTTTTACTACCATTCTTAAAAAATGTTGAAAATATACCTCGTAAAAAAGAAGAAGAAGGAAAAAAATGTTATTCTAGCATCAACACTTTTTCGTTTTAAGGGTGTTTTTTTTCACAAAAAGTTGGTTTTTATTGGTTTTTACTTCCATTTTTAAAAATGTTGAAAATTTACCCCATTAAAAAGCAAAAAAAGTATTCTAGCATGAACACTTTTCGTTTTCGGGTTGTTTTTCATGTTTTTTTGGGGTTTTTTGGCTAGAGTTCTTGTTTTGAGTTAATATGTTAAATTCATAAGGAATTTATGAACAAAATTAAGAAATAATAAATCATATACATGATAGAAATTTAGCAATACATTTAGGTGGATTTCTTCACAAAATTACAGAGCTGTAACAACTCACTGACAGAGTAGATAGGTGAACATGACTCATTAACTCTTGCATGCTTAATTAAATGAAAAAATGCAACTACAAAGGATGGAATCACGACTCCTCTTCAATCAAGATTGTAATAATTAGCATGCAATAAATTTGCCAATATTTTTTTAGCAAGTCAAATATGCAATCAAAAACTACATTACAAATCATTTCACATTATCCATTAACACTTTTGAGCACTCATTTTTACTAGTGCAACCCAACATCATCATGGTGAAGTAACCCATTCACCCAAGATGTTAATGTAAGACCATGTATCCCCTGCATTTCACATCCTCATATAACTTACAAATTTACTCACAATAAACATACATAATATTGTAATTTAAACAAAATCCCATCGTTGCAATAAGAAAGATTCAATGTTGGTTATTGCATGAACATAACCATTATATCCACATGATATTCCAACACCGTTACATAGTGACACCAAAACATTGATCAAGCATCTAGACAATGAAATCATGAACCATGCCATCAATAAACATCATTTTCAGACCAACAATATAAATAAGCACGTGTGCGCACACGCACACACATATATTCTCGATTTCATGAGAAAATGAGAGAAAATTATCTAAAAACTAATGGGAAACTGAGTTTGGAACTATGAACTCCACCCGACCATAAACAACTGCAACCATGTCTCTTTGTAGTTGTCATCCCTTAGTCAGATTCCAGAAGTTGAGGGATATTTTGCTTCAAGGATGAAACACATCCATCAGTGGAACCAAGGACCCCATAGATTCATTTATCTCCAACCACCAACTGAATTGAAACAAAAAAGTACACATGGCTTCTAGAGACTAGTTGTCTTCACCCTTCAAAATTCAACATTGTGGTTCCACCCAAATTAAGGATTTCAAAACTCATAGTAAAATCAAAACACAACAAAGAAGCATCCATACTCCAAGACTTTTCCAAGATTAATTCCTCCACCCAATCTTCAGGCAATTTATGAGAAACACCATCTCCACCCTCCTAGCCATTGGGGACTCGAGAGACAATTAATTCCTTACCTGGCGATTTCTTCTTGCTCCCTTGCTAACCAAAAACTCATTAATTTTTTATGTTCAACCTTTTGTTGGCATTAAATTTTTATTTTTCTCCATAGCTGTCCACATTCTCTTCTTTTCCAGAGCTCTCTCCCTTCTATTTTTCTCTCTTTTCTCTTGTTGTCTGAATTCCTCTTGTTGTTCTCCCTCTTCCAACAATTTCAACTTCTCTCTCTTTTGTTGTGCTTTCCCTTGACCTTCCAAATTCCTTGTTGAGCTATCCTCTTTCCACTAATTCAATTTTTCTCTTTCTCTTGCCACCTTTTGGTGGTAACTTCTGCCAACAAGATCCTGTTAACTAATGTGAAATGTGCCACTTGTCCAACTATTCCCCATGAAATTTTAAATGCAATTTTTTTGTTTGATTAATGTAGTAAGTGGCTAACATTTCTTGCCAAGAAGCTTTCCATTTTTCATTTTCAATTTCTTGTACATTAATATTATTTCGGAAAGAAACCCCCAAACCAATTATTCACCCCAACAAGTAATCACCCCATCACTCTGGAATCTGTGTCCCATTGTTGAGTCCATTTTCTTTTTTTATATAAAAAATATTTATATTACAAACATAAAAGTAATTAATTAGGGGTGTCACAAAGACCAAGGTGATGGGGTTTAAAACAACTAAAGAGGCTTGGGATAAAGTCAAAAGTCTTTATGAAGGGTATGAAAAGGTCAAACAGGTCAAGTTTCAAAGAAACATATCATAATTTGAAAATATGTGAATGAATTAGAAGATACTACAACATATTTACTTAGAGTAGGTGAAGTTGTCAATTCTATCAAAGGATTAGGAGAAGAATTACAAGAACCCTTGATCATATAGAAAGTGATGAGATCACTTCCGTTGATATATGATGCCGAGGTATCCACCATAAAAGAAACCAAGGATTTGATTAGAATGATAATGGATGAATTGTTGGAAAATCAGAAAGGAAGTAAATATTTTCTTGATCTTGATAATTACATGTGATGTTTCTTATTATTATGATTCTTTATATATTCTTTCTTTAGTTCATCACACAATTACCAAAAGTAGCATCACATAAAACAATAGAGACAAGATGTAGGCACATGCCAGGGAAAAACCCCCCTCGAGGGGAAAACCCAGTCAAATTAATTCTTTCTTTCAATAGTATTCTTTGAGACTCTTCACCCTAGACCAAGACCAAACCTTCCCTCCACACCAAGTCATCATCTAGAAGTTCGAACTCTTCTAAGCAACTTTGACTTTGTAGCAACTTACAACGACTAGTAGCTTCCGACAGCAGTCCAACTTGGAAGACTTTGATTTCGCAATCTAGAGCACAGAACAAAGAGAGACCACCACCAAAATTTCAATTTTCCTTGTCTCCTTAGATTCCCCCAAACTCACATTCACTTAATATTCCTGACAACAGAATTTCCCAGCGACACACTTTGCACTTCTGCCCAATAGAGAGAATTCGAACTTGATGAGAATTGAGTGATCCAAATGAATTCGATGTGCTTCCTTTTATAGGCTTCTTGTGGGGTTTAATGGGTCCTTCAGCTGACTTGATCTTCTCTTATTCTGATATGGCGTGGAGCTTACATAATTCATATTTGACTCAATACTTAACCTTTTTACATGATTCAAAATCCCAAGAAAGGTCTCCTTAAATGTAAAATAATTCTATAGACTCAGAATAAACCCTAGAAGTCTTCAATGGGTAATTTGACCTAAAACATGGTGACCCAAGCATGAAAACCATTCTTTAATAAGTCACAATAATAATAATGATAACAATAAGAATAAATCTTTTCTTTATTCTTTTGACAAGTACATTACATGATGACTCAAGCACATTATTGAGGATCGAACATAGTTATTTTTTCCAACACTCCCTTTTAACTAGGGAGGTATTCATAATGTACATATAGAATGGAAGATCTCAAACTATATGAACCATGAAGAACTTTAAGCACCACAATGCCATGGACTAGATTCCTGACCAAGGAAATCTATCCAAACAACCACTCAATAATTTAGACACCGCAATGCCATGGACCATATTCCTGACCAAGGGAATCGATCCAAATGGGACTAAGATGGACTCAAGCTTCTAGCCCCTCTAGGTACCATCAAGCTTACTTGCTAACCATCAACCCAAAATCTAGGTGCATGTCAGAGCTCAATGACCAATGCCACCTTTCCAACTTTGAGACTCGTCAGCCATATGTCTGCTCATGTAATGCTTCACTCGCAGAGCCTCAACACCCCTTGATCCAACAGATCAAGAATGTCCAATCTCTCCCAATCAAACTGAATGGTAACCAACATGCTATCAAATCCTTCGAGAGATTCACCTGTACAAACACAATCCCAATCAATAATTTACTTTCACATGTATATAATCAAATACAAACCTTCGGGGTCTTACATACATCTTGATGTTGCTTCTCAACTTTTCATAGTAGGATTATCAATCGGATCTTTGACAAAATATTCCTCAATCACATGTTTTCCTTTCTACTTCTCATGTAGAAACATATCCTCCAAAATTCATTCTTCAATTAATACCAAGCTATGCCCTCCCTCTCAACTAGGAAGCACCTCTTTATCCAGACCCCTTCTTAATCTTAGGGGTATCTCTTCTATTCATGCTTTTTCTGGGAGATCAACCTCTTCTTTTTGACATCAGAGAATCTTTCGTGGCTTCCAACCATTTCATCAGAGTTATCATCATTCCATCATGATTATCACATCAAATAGCATATAGAAAGTACAACAAAATCTATAGAAGCATGATGTTAGCCATATCAAAATTACGAAAGAATTTCATATTTATACATATCAGATGCCCAAAATCAGTTACAAACAAAAAGACATATACTCTTCCACATCTTGATGGGGACTTTGTTATACACCCTAGACTACTTCATAACAAAATTCATTCCATATAGGGTTTCAACGTGTCTTCCAAAGGTATCACATACCTTACTACAACATACACCAAACCCTAGAAACAATTCAAAATACATATAGATCTACAAAGCATCTAACAACCTTTCAAAATACATATGTTCGACTTTTCACTAGGGATTTATGCAAATCCTAGATTTCATACAATCAAATCAATCAAAGTCAATTACAACTTAGTCATTAACCTGGCCAAATTCTACTAGGGTTAGTTCCAAAACCCTATATTTTTGAATCAACCATAAATCAGTCACCAATATGGCCAACTACCACTAGGGTTAGTGAAGAATAAAAAATTGATAGCGTGTATACTTTAAGGTAAAAATACACGAGGTATTTGAAATAATAATTTATTAAAATATACAAAATTGTACAAGTGATGAATGTTACAATGAGGACCCACATTTATATACCTAAGCAGGTGTTAATTCGTGAATGGGCATGTCTTTTAGACATGCCTTTTCACTTAACTTAATGACTATTTAACCTAATTAATATTTGATTATTTAATATTAATATTTGTTTTATTTATTTACATGTTATGAATTATATTCATAACATAGCCCCTTCCTTCAGAAGCTTTGTCCTCAAAGCTATATTGCTGGAAATTGTCTTTGTTGTTGTCACCTCCGCATATGGAAGGTGGAAGGTCTCCATCACTAGTGACTCGCTAGTAACTCTATTTTGAGTGCAAGGTTGTCTTCCCTTTTTTTTTCTTTAATAAATTAAATATATATATATATATAAGTTCAAATGTTCTTATCAAATAACTCACTAGAATGGTCGAGTATGTACCGGCTGCTATACACAACACCAACACTCTAGGGGATGATTACTGCTGATGGGAAGTTGGGTCTGTTGCGTTCGTTGACCATAGATCTCTTGTGGCTCCCACAACACCAATAACACATGCAACAGTAATGATCTGGAGAATATATATGGTTATGGGCCAAGCTAAATTTTTGAGATAATTTGAGGAAATAACCACGGGTTCTACATCATTAAGGTATTCTAGAATGAGACATAGTTGTTTGGGTTCCAGACTTTCAGCTATGAGTGAGAGAAGGCCAAGGAATATAAGTTGTAAACCAACATTCGCCAATTGAAAATGTCTAAACCAAAATCCTGTAAACTGAGAACGCTAGAAGTCATTTTCAAGTTTCAACTCGTATATTCATTGTTGATGTGTAGTAAAGTTGAGGGCATGTATTGTTTGGAGAAGTTCTCTATGAAAGAGGTCTGATTCTTCATTTTTTCTTCCCCGAGTGTAGGAGAGGGCTATAAATTCAAGTAAAGAATTAATTGGTTGTTCATTGGCCAGGAAGAGTTGACGATTGTTAGCGTTCATCTGTAGATTGAGGCGGAGAAATGTGAGTCGCTTCCATGCGTTGGACCAACTCTCCACTCTCATTCCGCTCAGATTCTCGTCTAAGTTCGCACTGGGGAAGAGTTGAAGAATGTAGCCTAACATATTTCAGATTTCATCCGATGAGAGTTCTTATGGATAGTCGGGAATGACTTCCCATCCTGTGTATTCATTACCCAATACATGTTGGAAGTATTGTTTCATTTCTACCCCAAGAGCTGCGTTGGGAGTTATATCAATTGTAAGGAAAGGTTCCTGGGTCTGTGATATGGTTACATTCCATGGATTCTTCTCAATCCACGTCTCCACAGTGTCGTGATCCTAGAGGAAGGTGGCAGGGGCTATATTCACGGGATCGTAAACTGGGGAGTTGTAGGAATTTACAGGGTAAGTTCCTCAGACAGAACACCAGAAGGACACCGCTCACAAACAGATCACAGATCAATACACCAGTATTTTGACGTGGTTAAAACCCTCAGAGAGGGAAACAGTCCACGGCCTGCGCCAACGTGGCTACTACAGGCAATTTATTAATAAAAGAATGAAAATTTACATAAGCTTCTCTCATGCACGGTTAACCTACAAATGACCCTCCATGCGCTTTAAATAGAATTCATGGACCAATCGGGTGTCAAGCCACGGATCAAGTGTCGGTAATACCGAGGAGAGAATGAACCGTCGGATCACTACATATCGTGACCGTCGGATTGTAAGTTACAAAATGTACAACGGTAAAGAAACACACTTTACCTAACTCTATACCTAACTCTATACTAGACCAAGTTGAACTTAACTATTCCTATGTGTCGGAATATCCTAACATCCCCCCTTAAGAACAACTCGGGATAGGATTGAAGGATTTACAAATATGACACAATAGGAGAAGGAAGGAGGCACTAGAGCCTATCCCCCCTTAGTGACAACTTCCTGAACTCCAAGCATATATCGAAGTTTAGTGAACTTCGCCTCTGTGAGAGCCTTTGTGAAGATGTCTGCAACCTGATCATCTGTTGAACAATATTGCACTTCAAGAACATGGTCATGAATGAGCTTTCTGATGAAGTGCATGTGTAGTTCAATGTGTTTGCTGCGCTGATGCTGAACGAGATCTTTGCAAAGCTGAATGGCACTTTGATTATCACACCAAAGTGTAGTCGGATGCTGCTGCTCAAAGCCCAATTCTGATAGGATCTGACGAAGCCACAAGGCTTCCTTACTAGCTTCCACGGCACCACGATACTCTGCTTCTGCTGACGAAAGAGAAATGGCAGCCCGTTTCTTACAAGCCCATGTAATAGGTCCTGAACCAAGAGTGAAGACATAACCAGCAGTAGACTTCCGATCATCAGGGTCACCAGCCCAATCAGAATCAGTGAAACCAACTAATAGAGGAGTTGCTTTGGCACTGTAATGAATCCCAAACTGTATTGTACCTCGAACATAACGAAGTATTTTTTTAGCTGCTTTCCAATGACTTTCACGGGGGTTTTGCAAAAAACGAGCAACAAGGCCAACAGCAAAGGAAAGGTCAGGACGAGTATGGGTTAAATACAAGAGTTTTCCTACAAGTTGACGGTATAAGGTAGCATCAACTTCAGGAGAAGTACAAGAGACGGAAAGTTTGACTCCAGACTGAAAGGGAGAAGGAGCTGGCTTACAATCTTCCATGTGAAAATGACGAAGAATATCACAAGCATACTTGGACTGGGAAAGGGAAATACCCTCCTTGGATTGCAAGACTTGAAGACCGAGAAAATAGTGTAAGTGTCCTAAGTCTGTCATTTCCAATTTCTTTTTAAGGCTGGACTTCACATGGTTTATAAGGTTGGGATCACTACCAGTAAGAATAAGATCATCAACATAAAGAACAAGGATGATAAGAGAGTTGCCCACTTTCTTGGTGTAGACAGTATTGTCAGAATAACACCTAGAAAAGCAAGATTCTAAAAGAAAGCTATCCATTTTGGCATACCAAGCCCGAGGAGCTTGCTTGAGACCATAAAGAGATTTCTTAAGTCGACATACAAGGCTGGAGCCTGTTTGGATGAAGCCAATGGGTTGTTCCATATAGATTTCTTCATGCAAGTCCCCATGCAAGAAGGCAGATTTAACATCCATCTGATGGACTTCCCATTTTAAAGAGGCAGCAAGGGAAAGAACAAGGCGGATAGAGTTCATTTTGGCAACAGGGGAGAAGGTTTCAGTGTAGTCAATGCCTTCATCCTGTGAAAATCCCTTAGCAACAAGACGAGCTTTATGTTTATCAA
>APFE031053818.1:0-37842 GCA_000404065.3 Pinus taeda
CATTTATCTCGGGAATTATTTTGGCCAAATCTCCAACTGTGGAGGCCTCCCAAACATTTTCTACTTGCCCTTCTCTAGTACGATGGGGGTAGTTATTGTAATAATATGGGGGTAGTTATTGTAATAATGCGGCTCCCCACAATCCCATTATTGCAACAGTGGATTTTGTTGTTGGATGCCCTCTGGTTTGTTGGATGCTTCAGTGATTTGAATCTCACCAGGTGGTCTCGGCTTCATTTGATTTTTCCCTGAAACTCCATTTTGTTATTTTCTAAACATATTCCTGGAACTGAGAGGCTTTGTATTCTTAAAATTAGATGTAATTTTTTTCCTTTTCTAGCTAACCATTCTTTGCTAGCTTCTCATTTCTACTTCATTTCTAGCAGATTATGGCCTTTCATATAGCTTCATCCATGGTTTTTGGACTGTCAAACTCTATTCTTTCCTTCATAAAAGTTGGCAAGATGCTAATAAAGTGTTTCACCTTAACTTTTTCCTCTTGTATATAGGGTACATATCTTAGTAATTGACGTGAATTTAGTCACGAGCTCATCCATGGTTTTATGCCCCACCCTCAGATCATGGAATTCTTTTCCCTTTTCATCATAAAATCATTCAATTAGATATCTACCTTTGAAATGTTTTCGAATCTGATCCCACGAATATTCTTGTTCATATACTCCCCATACCATTTTTTACTGCCTCCCACCATAAAGTGGCTTTTCCTTGTAATTGGAAAATTGCCAATCTGGCCTTTAAATTATCTTCGTATTCATAAATCTGAAAGTACATGTTCATGTTTATTAGCCAGGCCTCTGAAACTTCCTCCTTTTCCCCATCAAGTGTAGGTGGTTTAATCTTTTTAAACTCCCCCTATAGCTCAGTTTTTTGTCTTTTATTCCCTTTTCCACCTATGATGTTTTTTGATCCTTCATCCTTATCCATTTGGCTCCCATCCATTCCAAAATTTTCCTCTCTTTATTGATGTTCCTCATTTATGTTTTCATCTTCAAGGGTGGGAGTGGGATGCCATTGATTTTGTTTATCATAAAAACTCTTCGAGATCCTTTCTTGTTCAAGTCTCAATTTCTCATCATCGGCTTGTAAATTTTCCATTTCGATTTGGAATTGCTGCACAGTCTCTAATAACATTGCATCGATATTTCTGCGATGGCCTTCTCCCAATTGTACTCATACTTCTCGATTGGTTCCTGCGTGTGGTGTAAAATTTTTTCTCGAGGTCATACTTCTTGATGTTGTTGATGATATCCCTCCATGCATGTTCGGCTCCCATCTGTGAAACAAAAATGTTGTGTTATTCTGCATTATCCATTCAGGCCTAGTGTGGAAACATGTGGCTCTGATACCACTTATAAGATGACACCAAAAAAAAATAAAAAAAAATAAAAACTTTTATAATGTGTAAATTACCTTACAATACATAAATTACCAAGAGAGTAAGGTTATATGCATTTATCCTATTAATGAGGTATTGATCATCAAATAAACAAGTATTAATGAGGTATTGATCATCAAATAAACAAGTAGCTTTTCATTAGTACCTTTTCAAATTGTTATATTTGAATATGTTAGGGTAAAAGAGACATATCCCATTTGTTGTCATTTCACTCATTTCCCGCATCGCCTTGCCGAGATACGCTCTACAATTTCTGGTCATTTGGTTTGGTTTCTAATTGTTCCTCCGACACATTCATGTTGCAGGATTGTTGTTGTTCATGGTTCACATGGATGGAAGTGTTTTATTCTCTTGGAAAGAACTAGCCAAACCGTGCTAGGTAAGAAAAATAAAGTAAACATACTACGTTATAGCTCTTGTTATTTCAGTTTCTTCTTTTCAATGTTTAATGAATTGGTTATGTCACTTTGATGTAGAGGTAGCTCCGTTAGCATGACTCACACCTGGGTCTAGAGGAGTTGGAGCTTCTACCGCTCGGTTGGCTATGTTCCAGATTATAATTCTGTATTTTCTCCGAGAAATGATTTGTCTGCAGTTTTATTTCCTTTGGAAGAAGATTCTATCTCATGATTTCTCTACAGTTATCTTCGTTTTCTCAGATGCTCTGCCTATCTTAGGGGTTTGTCGTCGATTTGGGCATAAATATTGTTCCATGGCTTGTTAATTATTCTGGTTATTTGTTAGAGTCCTTTCCGTTAAATTTTATTGGTATGTACTTGTTTAATGGCATCGAGACTGTGAAGCTCGACCTTGCATTGTTTGCTTCCATGCTATGGAATTTTGCCTTGCATGAAGCTATTTTTTGTATTTTGTCTCCACAAACTAATGGAGTTTCATCAAGAATGAAAATTATTTTTTTGTATTGTTAAACATTTGCATCAATAATTAAGGATTTTTACCTATTTCGTATGTGTAATTTAAAGAGGTTTTCCTAAACTAGGTAACAGAGTTTTCCAGAGTTTTAGTATTAGGTGTTCTTCTTTCTGTTGCTATGACTAGAAGGGACTTGATATAAAAAATTCTCCTTCTTTCTGGCTTAAAATATGCTTCTAACGTTCTCGGATTGTTCCAAACAACGAGCCACGACTCGGCATTGGTACTAACCCACCCTGGGATGGCCGCCCTCTCTAGTCACTAAAACAATTCTTGCTAGCTTAGCTACTACTCTTGTTTATTTAAATGAATGACCTCTACTATTTCTTTGTGCATTATAATTGCATAGTGATTACACATTCTTGTTTTAACACTATTAATTTGTTATGGGTTGCATAAAAATTTATGTTAGCGTGTTGAATATATTTATACATTCAAAATTGTATTTTAAACAACAAAAAATCTTGAAATTATATTACCAAATTTTAATAAATTCTAGTGAAAATCTATTTCATCAATAAATTAAACTACCTTATACATTTCCAACTATTTCATTAAATATTTAACTATTATTACATCCACTTCCACAGATAAATATTTAAAATAAAACTTGTTAGATATGAAATACACTGAATATATAAATATGCGTTTTTTACTTATATATTTCACTAGAGTAGCTTTCTATCTGTGGGTCGAAGGATCCACGCACCATTCTCAGCCTGTCTTCCATTTGAGACTTTGGAACAGTGAGTCTGCCTCGTCAATATATGTTTTCACGCTTGAATAGTGGAGCAATTAATATGGATAGTTTACTATTATTTTTTAATTTTAAGTATTATTGTATAATAAATTTCTTATATTTTATTATTTAGTTAAGATTTTTATTAAGTATTTATGATATTTCTTAAAAACCTATTTTATTAGTTTTTTTTAATATTTTTTTTCAAATATTTTTTTTTGTTTATTAAAAAAATGATTTTTAATTAATTTTAATTGGTTAAATAAATATATAAAACTTAAAAAAAAATTGAAAAAAAATCTTAAATTTAATATATTAAAATTGGTTGAAACCTATGTGGTTTTGAACTGAATTATTGGATATAAAAACTATATTAAAAAATAAAAAATCTAAAAATATATATATTGGCTAAGTGTCATAAATTTGCATAACAAATGTCATGTGGATAGTTGCTTACCATTTTTTCTGTAAAAAAATATTTTAGAAATTTTCCATGTAGATAGCTCATCACCGTTTTTTATGCAAAAATATTTGCAAGATTAGAAATTACAAATTGAAAACAACAATTGAATCTTTTTAATCTTTTTTTGTTTTTTTTTTTGTTTTTTCACTGGCCTATTTCAATTTATTGCCCCTTTTTTATTTTAAAAGAATTTCTAATTACATATATTTTCACTATATATTTAGAATTTCAAAATATATTAGACTTTCTATATTTCTATAATTTTAATAAAATTCATTTATTATTTATGATTTGGAATTAATAAAATTTTAAAAAGTGTTATATATATATGTGTGTCTATGCATAGGCTCTTTCATGCTTGAATAGTGGATGGAGCAACTAATATAGATGATTTTTATTTCACTTTTTACTTTTAATATAAAAAGCAAGTAGTATGCATAGTAGATTTGTTTTTGTTATTTTGTTTTGGATTTTTAATAATAATAATAATAGTTTGATATTTGAAAGTTAATGTTTGTTATTTTGCTTTGGATTTTTAATAATAATAATAATAGTTTTCTATTTGAAAGTTTTGAATATATATATATGTTTACTAAAATTTATATAGTTTACTAGATTTGAAGAATGTAAGAAAGTAATGAGAATTCTTTAACATTTTATTTCTATGCTCGAAAAGTAGTGATAGAAAGGTTTCAAGATCAACATAGTTTAGTTATGTTTAGCTAACTTAAAATATCAAGAAGGTTGCTAGTGTGACAAATATTTTAAAAATTACATTGAATGTGGGTATAAAAGGACTATTTAAGAGAAAGTGTTTTTCATATTCTACCATTGTAGTATAACAAAGATGAGAAACTTTTTCATCCCATGGCATTTTCGGAATTGATGTGTGGTTTCACTATTAAAGTTCATGAGAATTAATTTTTATCTTAGAAATGTTCATTTTCTTCTTAACGTTAAGAAAGACAAATAGATATTTTTTATTTTCAAGATTGGGGTTAATTACCTCCTCATAATATCTTCGTTTCCTTTATCCCTCTAACTTTGTTATTAATATATATTTTTAAATGTTATGTGTTAATGTAAACACAAGATTATACATCTCCCTCGTAAGATTGCAAAAGTGTTTTTTCACATAAAAATAATAACTTATTTTAAACATTACGACTTAATCAAACATTATATTTGAGGTATGCCACCCATTAATTTGTGAGATAAGGAATCTTCTTTATGCAACATTTTCACAATAGGATATATGAATATATCCATTTTATGCAATTTTTACAATAATTTTAATGCTTTTTAAATTTGAGTTTGTAAGTTTTCATAGCTCGAACTTCTAACGTAATTTATTTATTTATTTTCCAAAAATTCAAGCAAAAATATAAGATATTCTTCCATCTACATGATGTTATTATCTCAATAAATGAAGATATCATTACAACCACCCAAAAAATTACAATTAAAACCAACTTTCAAAGAATTACAAATTAAAATTCAACTTTCAAAGCAATAAAAATTTTAATATTAGTTTAAAGAATAAAGTTTAAAGTTATCCTGTAGGTGGTACATCAGTTAGTGATGAAGTGTATTATTGAGGCACCTTTTTTGTAAAAACCACCATCTAAAATCTTGATCTATCTGTGTCTATGGTAAGGGTCATGGTCACCTAGTGGTTATAGTGATTGCAATCACAATCATCCTTATGTCACATGAGTACAAGCTCGACTTAATTTTTGATTCCTCTAATTATCGAAAGGAATTATTTTCGGAGAATATTTTGATCTCACCCTCTAGCCCTCGGAGAAAAAAAGGGGTACCTGGTGGGCTCCAGTATTGCAGCAATAATGCTGCAACTCCTGGGACTCCCTTCTTTACTTTTATCAACCCGGTAGTTCGTAACAAACTTGGAAGCGACGGTGTTGTATGCATGGATTTGGAACCCTATCCTTCGTTTGGCAACATTGCATGCACAAGTTTTTTTTGGTTTCAACTATCGAGAACGTGTTCACGTCCAAGAGGATCCTTTTTACATGTTCCCAGTGTTGATTTCGACTGTCCCTGCCTCTAGAGTATGTGTTCCAGAGGGATCAGCTACTACAGGATTCCTGTAGGATGTCCTGTAGTTGCTTCTCCTCCTGGGATGCAGGCTAAACGAGCAGGGCCATATTGCAGACGAGGACCAGATGTGTTGATGAAGAACCTAGATGGAGCTTGGACAGGTAGAGTGTACGAGACTTTGTTGCTATACTTGTCACTTAAAAAAAATAAATTGTTGTCGTTGTGAGGAAAACAGGGTTTCTTGTATGACTGTGCAAAAACACATAACCAAGTGGGTGACAGAGGTGTCAAGAGATGGAACAGGGTGCCATACGGTGATGGGTTGAATAGAGATGTGGCTGCAGACCTAACAAACTGATCCTAATCATCATATTCCCTTTCAAAACTGAATTTGACTCGTCCGAAGGTTCTACAGGATGTTTCCTATAGAAATACAGAACTTCGTATAGGAAGCCCAGAACTTCCTATAGAAAGCCTAGAATCTTGACCTGACTGCGATCAAATCCTAGGAAAGGCAAGTGGCCATGGAGGGAGTGTCTGTATGGATGTCCTGGAGCCTGGTACAGACCCCTATCCTCGTTTTACACGACCCTCCTTACCTGCAATGTATTCCCTGCAACCTGCAATTATTTCACAGAGATTAGGCTTGTTTTTTCTTTTCTTTTTTTTTCTTTCTCTCTCTTTTTTTTTTTTTTTGAGAGAGACAGACAGCTAAGGCACCTCCATGAGCTTTTCACCCTTGCTATCTGCCCTGGGCACCTCGAAGAGGTTTTCACCCAAGGATCTTTGTAATGATCTAGATAACTAAGTGAATAAATTAATTGTTTTACCATCTTGAGGAAAAAGGTGAAACAAAGACTATTACCTTTTTTTTTACATATAAATATGTATGGTGAAAATATTACCTCTCCAAGTTGAAATCTGAAGTGAGTAAATTGTCTATAATAACTTGGATTAAAAAGTTATTTCATTTTCTTTCTGGACAGTTAAACTGATTTTTTTCTGTTAACTGGATATACATATTTTTTTCTGTTAACTGGATATACATGTATATACATCTATCAAGAAACAGTTATGAGGGAGGAAACCCTAACTGCTTCTCCATTCCCCATATGTAGATGGAGGAAAAGACCCTGGGGGGGTTTTTTTTTGGAGAAGAAAAAAAAAAAAAAAGAGATCAGAAGGAAAGAGGTGCTAAGTCTGGTGAAGACCAGATAGCACCTGCACAGAAAAGTGCAAAGTATTGCTGAGGCAGGGGCCTAGCAGAGAGCTTGGGGGGAGATTAGTCTGTATGGACTAGTCTCAAGGTTGGGTGGAAAACAAGCAACAAGAAACAATCATCTTCAGGTTGAAGAAGATCTGGAAATCATAGTGCCGGTACAGGTATGTACTGTCACCACTAAGTAATTAGCGACTTCTCATATTTCTTCCGTATTAGTTGACAGTGTGTAGACAATAACCTAGCTAACAGCTGTATAAGTCTCTTACATGTTTCTGCAATTCGTTGAGTATTGAATAAAGAGGGTGAGTCACAGTTGAATAATTTAGATTTAAGTAAATGCGAACAGAATGATATTTGCAGAAATCGGGAATATATTAAATGCCATAATGAATTATTTCTGAGATATTTAATCTCTGGAAAAAGAATTCGAAACTGTATATATATATAAAATAAAAAAATAAAAAAACAGAGTATTATATAACCTCGAAGAGGACGGTAACAATTAAAAACATCTCAGATAAGCTGCAAGTAAATATCGGAATGAATATTAAACATTTCCAATGCGAAGAGCTAATCTGTTTTCAAAACACAATTCTTATTAGAGAAATTGTAAATGTAAAGGTGACCCCGATCGAACAGGGCAGTATTATATTTAAACAAAAACTCTTTTTAACGAAAATCATGATATTTTTATATTCGCACATGCACTCAAAGATTCGGTCCACATTTGCTGTATAATGGAAGAGATCACTACTCTGTATACGCGGGACGCGTCTGAGATCTCAGCTCAGAGAAAATATATTTTCCCTCGAGTATTTCGAGTTAGAACAAATACCAAGAACAACCAGCGAGTATGAAACCCTACTCCTGAGAGACCAGAATCTCTCACGCGGAATCAGTGGCGTATTATCGCCGGAGTTCACAAACGAACTACAATTCAAGACGTTCGATTTCAACATAAAAATATGAAGTTAAGCATTTATACATGGCGGAAATATCCGTAAAGAATAACGCATATGAACCTGGCAAGACATCTGTAAAGACAAGCAGTACATGACTAGGTAGCCTTAAGCCGAGCAGTAAAAGCTCCAATAACTTCAAGCACAATTTTTTAAAAGAAAAACTAAGATCGGTTAACCTCATATGCCAAATCAAGAAGTATTCCGTAAGATAAACGAGAGTATCTGAACGACCATTAAATATTCATATTAAGCAAACTATTTTGAACAGGCCGAAAACCTGAATCCCTTCTTAAAATTCTGGAAGGACGAAAGTATGTAAAACAGACATTAAAACTTCTGGAGGTCCGTGACCAAAACAGTACAATACATATATATTAACCAGTTTAAAAACAGGAAGAACCCGTATTCGGGTCGCCAAACTACAGCCAAGCGGAATAAGTTCGAAACCCTTTAATGGGGAAATTGCTAAGCAAAAGGAAGGAAAACAAAACCCTGGAATGGGTAGTAATGGCGAGGAGTCTCAATAGCTTCCGTAAATGGCATTATGGCCAAAACCTTAAAACAGACTCACATCTTTGTAGAAAATGAAACCACCTGACAAAGAGAAGAAGGATATTAAACCGACGCCATAGTTTCAAACCTTAATTTAATCTATGGGCGTAGCTCTTACCTAGTAGAGGTCGCCATTGATACCCAGCTGTGGTATTTCAAGGTGGAAGAGATTCATGAACCTGTTCACCAACTACGCGCGGTTAGATGAACTGCAGACCACATCATTTATCAATAAACTATAAGAAACATTCGCAATATCAGGAATACTGAATCAAATAAACCATGAAACCTTCAGAAAGATAAAATGGGTGAACAATTCGACAGTTTCCATTGCAAACCAGAGCGCAAGCAAGTCACCTGAGCGGTTGGCAGGATAGGAGAAGACGCGCGCACCAGAACCCCCTCGGCACAATGTCTCCGCGGAATGGACTTCAGAAACCTTATGCGGGGTTTGCAAGGCGAGATAGCCAAGGCGATCTCGGACGATGGCGGGATGGACTCTCTGCCGTCGATCTCTGTCCTCATCCCAAGGAGCCGAACAGCTGTCCTCGCCATCAAGCCGCTGCTTCCTCGCGATCTGCGATCAGGCTCAATGAATCGGCAGCGTTCAGGCGGGACACTTGTCCTCAAGCCAAGCCAGGATCGTTGAATAGTCAAGATCGCCGGGTACTGATGAATCAAAAGGGGATCGTTCCATATACGTTGGTTGGTGAATATTAAATGCGATATAACGTTGCCAGACATCAAATACCATGGTTATGTGTTGGTAATATTACCATAGCACGAAACATTAATATATATCCTCAGAACAATAAATAAATATCGAAAAACAAAATTTTGATTGCGCTGTGGTAACATTAATATTTACACTAATGTGATGTGGGTTATGACATATGGTATCAGAGCCCAGTTACAAAACTGAGGCCTCTGGGCAAAATATAATTAATATTATTTTATTTTGTTGTTCTCTTATTAGTATTTTCATGTTGATAGTACAGGATCGAAAAAATATATATATCAAGAAATTACCGGATGAGGAGGGCTGACAGTACAACTCATAGACCTGGAGTAGGGCCAGGAGTATCTGGATTCGAACATAATCCAGAACTATGGGTTCAGCTTGGGGAGGAGACCAGAACTACAAACCAAGCCATTCTAGAAACCGTACAAGAACTTAAAAATGAAATGGCAAGGTTGCGAGAAGACAATGCCAGACTGGCAATGGAACAGGAAAGGATACTGAGAAGTCTATCTGAACGACAAAATCAAGTACCAGTTCATCCTAGCATGGAACAGCAGAAGTTGTCGGAGGAACAAAATCACCCTGTGCCCTCTGAAGGTTCAGAGGAGCAGGAAGAACGTTCTGACAATATGAATGAGCAGCAATCTTCGAAGAAACAAAGGGTGGAATTGCAAGGGGAATTTCGGAAAATCAAACCCCCGCATTTTGATGGAGAACAGGAGGAAGCCGCTGAAGCATGGTTGATTAATATGAACAAATACTTTCAACTCTATGAGTACAATCACAATCTTAAAGCCAGATTGGCTATTTTTCAGCTGCAGGGAAAGGCCACCTTGTGGTGGGAGGAAGTGAAGATAGTCAAAGGGGTCACTGAACAGACCATCACCTGGGACAATTTCCAAAGGTACTTTAAGGAGAGATATCTAACAGAACGGTTCTATGATGAGAAGGCAAGGGAGTTCCATGATTTACGTTTGGGGCAGCAGACTATGGATGAGTTCATCACCCGCTTCACTTCTCTGCTCCGTTACGTCCCCTATATACGAGAAGAAAAGGCAAAGGTGCAGAGATTTGTAAGCAGCTTACCACCTTACATGCGAGAAAGGATTGAATTTGACAATCCCAAGTCAATGGATGAAGTTATTCGAAAGGCCAGAATTTGTTATCAACAAGGTAGACAAAAAGGAGAAGCAGTCGGCAAGAAATGGAATGAAAGGAAGGGTTTTAAGTCAATTGGAAACAGTAAAGGAAGTCGCAGCAGTGGAAGTAGATGGAGTGGCAAAGGTTTGAGTAGCAGAACTCCAGATAGAAACGCCTCCAAATTGAGACCGAACAGTGAACCCAAAGGCAGTGGACAGCAAATACGTTTGGATAATGAGGGAACCACCCGACCCCCAGTGCAGTGCTGGGGTTGTGGGGGACCCCACTACATTAAAAACTGTCCGCAGCGGAAAGGAGCGGAACAGCTGTCCCAGATTCATGAAGCCTCAACAGTTGGTGAAGTGGGACGCAGCTTGCCGAGGATTAATGCAGCATTGGAAGACCGTCAGGCGGAGTATCAGCCAACTATGGTCGAGTTCGAAGGTAATATCTCAAACCTTACTGTATCTGTTTTAATTGACCCAGGGGCTACACTGAGTTATGTAAGTCCAAAAGTAGTAGAACACTGTAAATTACAGCCCACTAAGTTTAAAAGTCCCTGGCTGGTGCAATTGGCCACGGGGGCCAAAAGGCGAGTGGTGGCTAAGTTAAAGGATTGTTCCTTTACCATAGCTGGACAGCCAGTAACTGCAGATCTAAATATACTTCCTCTTGGCTCCTATGACATTCTTATTGGCATGGACTGGCTGGAAAAGCACTGGTCACTAGTGGACTGTAAGACTAAGGTGATCTACTTTAAAGATTCCCTGGGAAATAAAAAAGAAATGCAGGGAATTAAACGACCCGTACAGGTACGGCCTATAACAGCAAATCAGCTGGTTAAATGTGTGAGGAAAGGATGCCAGATCTATGCAATTCAGGTGGGTTATGCAGATTCCAAAGATAAAGCAGCCATCTTGAATAACATCCCTGTAATTCAAGAATTTACAGATGTGTTTCCGGAAGAAATCCCTGGGTTGCCCCCAAAAAGGAACATAGATTTCACCATTGAGTTGGTCCCAGGGGCAGCACCGGTCTCCCGGGCACCATATAGAATGAGCGTACCTGAATTGACCGAACTAAAAATGCAGTTGCAAGAACTTTTGGACAAAAATTATATACGTCCAAGTGTGTCCCCGTGGGGAGCCCCAGTGCTGTTTGTTAAAAAGAAAGACGGAACTTTCCGAATGTGCATTGACTATCGTCAGTTAAATAAGTTAACCATCAAGAATAAATATCCTTTACCCCGGATCGACGAGCTATTCGATCAAGTGAAGGGTGCAACGGTGTTCTCTAAAATTGATTTGCGATCTGGTTATCACCAAATCCGAATTAAGGACGAGGATATCGCAAAAACAGCCTTCAGAACCAGATATGGTCATTATGAGTTCGTGGTTCTGCCATTTGGACTTACCAATGCTCCCGCAACATTCATGTGCTTAATGAACAGTATTTTCCATCAATATCTAGACAGATTTGTGCTGATATTCATTGATGACATATTAGTGTATTCTCGCACTATGGAAGAACACCAGGAACATTTGAGAAAAGTGCTGCAGACTCTCCGAGCACATCAACTATATGCAAAATTTAGTAAATGCGATTTCTTCAAGAATGAAATTCAATATTTGGGTCATGTGATTACTAAGGAGGGAATTGCGGTAGATCCAGAAAAGATAAAGGCCATAATGGACTGGCCTGTACCAAAGGATGTGGCTGATATTCGATCTTTTATGGGTCTGGCTGGTTACTATAGAAGATTTGTGGAAGGATTCTCTACGGTTGCATTTCCCATCACTTCATTACAGAAAAAGGGAAAAACATTCCATTGGACCCCAAGGTGCCAGCAAAGTTTCGAACAATTGAAGCATTTGCTTACCACGGCCCCTATCTTGAGAATAGCTGATCCTGATAAGGATTATGTGGTATGTACGGATGCAAGCAAAGAAGGAGTGGGTGGAGTTTTAATGCAAGAAGGCAGAGTAGTCGCTTACGAGTCTCGGAAATTAAAGAAACATGAGCAGAAATATTCTGCTTATGATTTGGAGCTAACCGCTGTCATCCATGCCTTAAAAATGTGGAGACACTACCTTGTGGGCAGGAAGTTTTTACTGCTCACTGATCATCATAGCCTGACCAACTATTTCAGTCAGCCCACTTTGAATGCTCGACAAGCACGATGGATGGATTTTCTGAGCGGTTTTGATTTTGAAATCAAACATTTGCAAGGGAAGGAGAACCGGGTAGCAGATGCCTTAAGCCGAAAGGTGCAACATTTATATGAAGTTTCTGTTAGTAATTGGAAGAGCCCTATTTTAGAAATGGTCAAAGAAGTTTCAAAGCAAGATGTCAATTACCAGCAATTAAAATTACAGTTACAACAACCTACGGAATTGACAAGCTCATCAGATTATGAGTTGGATGAATCAGGAATGATATATTTCAAACGAAGACTGTATATACCCAATCAGGAAGGAATTAAAAATCTCATCATGGACGAGTTTCATACCAGCCACTATGCGGGGCATCCAGGATATCAGAAAATGGTTACTGCCATCCGGAAAGAGTATTTCTGGCCAGGAATGAAGAAGAATATTGTTGAGTATTTAGCCCGATGCTTGGAATGCCAGCAGATTAAGGCAGAACACCAACATCCAGCGGGATTACTGCAACCCCTGCCCATTCCAGAATGGAAATGGGAAATCATCTCCATGGACTTTATTACGGGGTTACCTAAGACAAAAAAGAACAACGATTCTATTATGGTGGTAGTGGATAAACTGAGTAAAGCTGCGCACTTTATACCAGTACAGTCCACATTTAAAGCCACACAAATTGCTCATGTTTTCATGAAAAATGTGTTTAAACTACATGGGCTTCCAAAGGAGATAATTTCTGATCATGATGTGAAATTCACATCAGCCTTCTGGAGGACATTATTCGCTGATTTAGGAACTCAACTGAATTTTAGTACAGCATATCACCCCCAGACCGATGGGCAAACTGAGCGGGTTAATCAGGTGGTAGAAGATATGTTGAGGGCTTATGTGATGCAACAACCCACATTATGGGAAGAATATCTACATTTAGTAGAATTTGCATATAATAATGGATATCACACCTCCACCCAAATGAGCCCCTTCGAAGTTATGTACGGTCGCAAATGCCGCACACCTTCTAGTTGGGGAGGACCCGAGGATAAGCTCCGTTTGGGACCTGAGATGCTCAAAGAGATGGAAGAAATGGTGAAAAAGGTGCGTGGAAATTTGAAAGCTGCTCAAGACAGACATAAAAACTTTGCTGATCGGAAAAGAAGATTTAAGGAATACCAGGTGGGTGAACACGTATACATCAGAATTCAAACAAAAAGGAGTACCTTACAATGGGGTGGATGTGCCAAGTTGGCACCCCGATTTTGTGGACCTTTCCAGATTCTGGCTAGGATTGGTCCAGTAGCATATCAACTTGCTCTGCCAAGCCACATCCGAGTCCACAACGTATTCCATGTCTCAGTACTCAAAAAATATGTTTATGATCCCAAGCATGTGATTCAATGGCGGGACATTCAGGTAGTAATTGTTGCTGCAATAAGCTGTTAAAATGTTATTGAAAGGAAAAAACTAACTCTAGAATTGTGTGATGCAGGTCGAACCGGAAGGAGAGGTTCTGGTCGAACCTCTGAACATCCTCGACCGGAGAGAAGTGCAGCTGCGGAAACGAGTCATTTTCCAAGTTAAGGTCCAGTGGCGACACTACGGGCCTGAGGAGGCCACTTGGGAGGATGAAGAATTAATGAAAAGGACATATCCAGCTTTGTTCATGGAGGAAGGCCACCGGGACGGTGTCCAATCTCAGGGGGAGGAGATGTAATGATCTAGATAACTAAGTGAATAAATTAATTGTTTTACCATCTTGAGGAAAAAGGTGAAACAAAGACTATTACTTTTTTTTACATATAAATATGTATGGTGAAAATATTATCTCTCCAAGTTGAAATCTGAAGTGAGTAAATTGTCTATAATAACTTGGATTAAAAAGTTATTTCATTTTCTTTCTGGACAGTTAAACTGATTTTTTTCTGTTAACTGGATATACATGTATATACATCTATCAAGAAACAGTTATGAGGGAGGAAACCCTAACTGCTTCTCCATTCCCCATATGTAGATGGAGGAAAAGACCCTGGGGGTTTTTTTTGGGGAAAAAAGAAAAAAAAGAGATCAGAAGGAAAGAGGTGCTAAGTCTGGTGAAGACCAGATAGCACCTGCACAGAAAAGTGCAAAGTATTGCTGAGGCAGGGGCCTAGCAGAGAGCTTGGGGGGAGATTAGTCTGTATGGACTAGTCTCAAGGTTGGGTGGAAAACAAGCAACAAGAAACAATCATCTTCAGGTTGAAGAAGATCTGGAAATCATAGTGCCGGTACAGGTATGTACTGTCACCACTAAGTAATTAGCGACTTCTCATATTTCTTCCGTATTAGTTGACAGTGTGTAGACAATAACCTAGCTAACAGCTGTATAAGTCTCTTACATGTTTCTGCAATTCGTTGAGTATTGAATAAAGAGGGTGAGTCACAGTTGAATAATTTAGATTTAAGTAAATGCGAACAGAATGATATTTGCAGAAATCGGGAATATATTAAATGCCATAATGAATTATTTCTGAGATATTTAATCTCTGGAAAAAGAATTCGAAACTGTATATATATATAAAATAAAAAAATAAAAAAACAGAGTATTATATAACCTCGAAGAGGACGGTAACAATTAAAAACATCTCAGATAAGCTGCAAGTAAATATCGGAATGAATATTAAACATTTCCAATGCGAAGAGCTAATCTGTTTTCAAAACACAATTCTTATTAGAGAAATTGTAAATGTAAACGTGATCCCGATCGAACAGGGCAGTATTATATTTAAACAAAAACTCTTTTTAACGAAAATCATGATATTTTTATATTCGCACATGCACTCAAAGATTCGGTCCACATTTGCTGTATAATGGAAGAGATCACTACTCTGTATACGCGGGACGCGTCTGAGATCTCAGCTCAGAGAAAATATATTTTCCCTCGAGTATTTCGAGTTAGAACAAATACCAAGAACAACCAGCGAGTATGAAACCCTACTCCTGAGAGACCAGAATCTCTCACGCGGAATCAGTGGCGTATTATCGCCGGAGTTCACAAACGAACTACAATTCAAGACGTTCGATTTCAACATAAAAATATGAAGTTAAGCATTTATACATGGCGGAAATATCCGTAAAGAATAACGCATATGAACCTGGCAAGACATCTGTAAAGACAAGCAGTACATGACTAGGTAGCCTTAAGCCGAGCAGTAAAAGCCCCAATAACTTCAAGCACAATTTTTTAAAAGAAAAACTAAGATCGGTTAACCTCATATGCCAAATCAAGAAGTATTCCGTAAGATAAACGAGAGTATCTGAACGACCATTAAATATTCATATTAAGCAAACTATTTTGAACAGGCCGAAAACCTAAATCCCTTCTTAAAATTCTGGAAGGACGAAAGTATGTAAAACAGACATTAAAACTTCTGGAGGTCCGTGACCAAAACAGTACAATATATATATATATTAACCAGTTTAAAAACAGGAAGAACCCGTATTCGGGTCGCCAAACTACAACCAAGCGGAATAAGTTCGAAACCCTTTAATGGGGAAATTGCTAAGCAAAAGGAAGGAAAACAAAACCCTGGAATGGGTAGTAATGGCGAGGAGTCTCAATAGCTTCCGTAAATGGCATTATGGCCAAAACCTTAAAACAGACTCACATCTTTGTAGAAAATGAAACCACCTGACAAAGAGAAGAAGGATATTAAACCGACGCCATAGTTTCAAACCTTAATTTAATCTATGGGCATAGCTCTTACCTGGTAGAGGTCGCCATTGATACCCAGCTGTGGTATTTCAAGGTGGAAGAGATTCATGTACCTGTTCACCAACTACGCGCGGTTAGATGAACTGCAGACCACATCATTTATCAATAAACTATAAGAAACATTCGCAATATCAGGAATACTGAATCAAATAAACCATGAAACCTTCAGAAAGATAAAATGGGTGAACAATTCGACAGTTTCCATTGCAAACCAGAGCGCAAGCAAGTCACCTGAGCGGTTGGCAGGATAGGAGAAGACGCGCGCACCAGAACCCCCTCGGCACAATGTCTCCGCGGAATGGACTTCAGAAACCTTATGCGGGGTTTGCAAGGCGAGATAGCCAAGGCGATCTCGGACGATGGCGGGATGGACTCTCTGCCGTCGATCTCTGTCCTCATCCCAAGGAGCCGAACAGCTGTCCTCGCCATCAAGCCGCTGCTTCCTCGCGATCTGCGATCAGGCTCAATGAATCGGCAGCGTTCAGGCGGGACACTTGTCCTCAAGCCAAGCCAGGATCGTTGAATAGTCAAGATCGCCGGGTACTGATGAATCAAAAGGGGATCATTCCATAAATAAATATATATCCTCAGAACAATAAATAAATATCGAAAAACAAAATTTTGATTGCGCTGTGGTAACATTAATATTTACACTAATGTGATGTGGGTTATGACAATCTTGTTATTCCATTTATTTATTTTCCTAGAGACAATTGGGGTGCCTCCATGAGGTTTTCACCCTCACTGTCTGCCCTAGGCGCCTCAGAGAGGTTTTCACCCAAGGATCTTTTTATTTCCTTTTTTTCCTTTTTTTTTCTTTTTTCTTTTTTTTTGATGATGATCAAAGTGTGGATGGAATAGAGGCAGGGCCCTGCTCCACTACCAGCATTGATTTGTCCAAAGTTTCAATGAACTCTTGCCTCGAAAGGAGTTTCCTGTAAATCCTCAATCGATGCCCATTGACGAGCATGGGACTGCTTCCTCATCAATGGTCCCGATAAGGATTGAACCATTGCCATTGCATTTCTCCACTATATATGGTCCAAACCATCTTGTCCTCAGCTTCCCTTTGAAAACCTTGTATCTTGAGTCATACAGCAATGTCCAATCTCCTAGCTGGAATTGCTTTTCATTAAGGTGCTGGTCATGCCATATCTTCATCTAGAGTTGGACTACTTCTGAGTGGAGGAGGGACTGCATCCTCTGTTCATCTAATGCATTCAGTTGCATTAATCTTTCACGTTGAGCATGGCTGATATCTAAGTCCAGCTGAGCTGCCACCCTCAATGTGCTGTACTCAAACTCTATGGACAACAAATCATTTTTCCCGTAGAGCAGCTCATAAGGTGTGAAACCTATTGTAGTTTTCCAAGTGGTGATGTAGGCCTAGGTGGCCTCAACCAGGCGATCTGCCCAATCCTTTCTGCTGCTGGTCACCACCTTAGTCAAAATATCTTCCAATGCTCTATTAGTGACTTCCACCTGCCCATTTGCTTGTGGATGACACGGGGTGGAAGTTCTGTGCTTGATCTTGTGATGAGTGAGTAGGTCTTCAATCAAGTTAGAGGTGAACTAACTTCCTTGATCGGTGACTAACTCTCTTGGGTAGCCAAACTTGTAGAAGATATTTTTCCTTAGTGTTATTCCAGGAAGATCTAAATAGAGGTAAGCTCTCTCCCTCCATGTCTTAACATTCTGCCTCATTTTCAACTATTGTTGACTATTCTTGCTCCTGGCAAGCAGTGGGCACTCTGCAAATGTGGCCTTGGCCCACGACTTCCTTCCTTTGTTAGCAAAACGCGACTCGGGTAAGTGAGCCTTCCCTAACCCTTGGCTCTATCTTCGATTTTCTTGTTTCACAACTCTGTCTCTTGGTTGTTGACGACTTCGTTTTGTTGGTCGTGACAAGAAATGGAGCTAGGCTCATTGTTGGTTGGCCGTGTACCCTGACCCCTACACAAGTATCGGGTAGGATCGTACCTTGTTGTTCCTCTGTCGATTTGTTTGAAGGGTTATGCTTCTTGCTTGGTCTATTTTCGAGGGCAGTGGGTTCGGCCTCCCTAGTTTGTAGCCTGTAATTTATGCCTCTAGGTTGTTGTTGTATATGCAACTGTATTTATGTTTTTAGGAGACTGTGCTCACGTTGGTCCCGTTGGAAACTCGAAGTTTTGTTTGGCACTATTGTAAAAGATCTCTATTCTGTAACTTAGCGGTATTTTTGGGCAGCTGTATCTTGGACTATAGTTATTCGATATTGATATATATACACAATGATTTCCTTTTTATTAGGAAACCTCAAAATTGGCCTTTCAGTGATCTTATTCTTCAATATCTGGAAGCTCTTCTCTGCAGCTTCAGTCCAATGGAATGCTGACTTACCTTCTTGATGGTATCCAACATGGGTGCGCAAATTCCACTAAAATTCTTTAGAAACTTTCGATAGAAACTTTCCAACCCGTGAAAACTCCAAACTTCGAACAAACTCTTAGGGGATGGCCAGCTGATTATAGATACAAATTTTTCTGGGTCCATTTGCAGCTCATTTTCTAGAATCACAAAACCTAAATAAACTAACTCCTTCTGAATGAAATAACATTTTTTAAAATTTATTAGCAACTTATTCTACTGTAACTTCTCCAAAACATATCTAACGTGTCGAAAATGTTCTTCATTGGCTTTGCTGAAAATTAGTTTATCGTCAAGATATACAATCATGAATTTTCTGATGAACTCCTTCAACATCTCATTCATTAGGCGCATGAAGGTGTTAGGGGCATTACTCAATACAAATGGCATCACCAACCATTCATATAGACCTTCATTGGTTTTGAAGGATGTTTTCCATTCGTCCCCTTCTCTTATTCTAATATGGTGGTATCCTCTCTTTAGATCTATCTTAAAAAAATGTGTTGCTCCACTCAAGCAATCCATCATGTCATCCATTCGTGGCAATGGAAACCTGTACCTGATAGTAATTTTATTTACTGCTCTTGAATCTGTACAAATCTACCACTTGCCTCCTTTCTTGGGAGCTAAAATTGTCGAAACTACACAAGGACTTAAACTTTCTCGTATCAATCCTTTGTCCAACAATTCCTGTACCTACTTCTTGATTTCTTCGTTGTCCTTAGGACTCATCCAGTAAGCAACTTTGTTTGGTAAACTAGCTCCGGGGATGAAATCTATGTGATGACTAATACTTTGCTTTGGTGGTAATTTATCCAGTAAATCATCCACCACAATGTCGCTGAATTCCTGCAACAAATCCTGGATTTCTTCAGGTAAGCCAGAAATTTCAGTGTGCAACAACATTGCTCTCGTTCTCCTTACAATGGCATACTTTATCTCATTATCTTCAATCTGCTTTAAAAATTCTTTTCCTCCTATCAGCAGCTCTTTTGTCCCACTAGTTTCTATTGTTTCTTCTTCCTTGATGGGTACTAGGGTATGCTTAATCCCATCCTTAACAAACTTGTAACAAATTTTTTTTCCGTCATGAAAATTCTTTCGGTCATACTGCCATGGCCTACCTAGCATAATATGACAGACGTCCATGGGCGTGATGTCACAAATCACCTTGTCCCTATACTTGCCAATATGGAACTCCACCTCACACTGCTCATAAACTAGTATTTGATGTCCTTTTTGTAACCAAGACACCATGTAGGGAGTTGGGTGCTCCAACCTTTTCAAACCCAATTTCTCCTACATCTCTGTTGCAACCAGATTATCAGTGCTTCCACTGTCTATGATCAGTTTGCAGAATTTTCCATGTGACATGCACACAATTCGGAATAATGCCTTTCTCTAGGTTTCTTCAATTGTCTCCTTTGTTGGTTTCAATAGTACCTTATTTAAGACTAAGGCCTCTCTTGTCTCTAGTACATTGTCTACCTCTTGGGGTGGTGTGTCTACTTCCTCTGTTTTGAGCAACATATGATCCTCTTTGTCTAGTCTATTCACCTTCTATACACTCAAAGGACCTGTGCCCCCACTTGTGGCACTTGTAACACTGGTAGGCAACCCCTTTGCCTCTGCCATTACCCCTTCCTCTTTGGGATGGCCTTCGTCCCCTAGTGCTACCTTCCTTTTCTGTAAGACTGCCTTCTTCACTGTTGTTGGTAGTCCTTCCTCTACCAAAGGATTGTCCTTTCCCTCTACCAGATCCACATCCTCTTCTGGAATTCTGCTTCCTTGCGATCTTTTCATCTGCCTATAAGGCGCTCTGGTATCCTTCCTCTATGGTTTTTGGAGAAGGAATACTTATCTCGTCTAATATCTCCGGCCTTAGGCCATTCACAAACCTTGTTGTCTTTTCTGTGGTGTCTTCTATGTAAATTGCTCTTAGATTCACCCAATAAAATTCTTTGGTATATTATTTCACCGTCATTCCTCTTTGTTTCAAATTCTACACCTGTCGATACAGATCAATGTGGTAATCTTTGGGCAAAAACTTAGCCTTCATTTTGGCGACCATTTGGGCCCACTTTATAATGGGTAACTTATTTAATATTATCCCCTCTACTTGGACACTATCCCACCATAAGGCCGCATGTCCTTTCAAATTAGTGGTAATGAATTTAACTTTTCTATCTTCACTGATTTCCTCACATTCAAAGTATTTTTCTAACTCACTAATCCAATCCAGCAGCACTTATGTGGACAAATTTCCATCATAGTTTGAAATCTCGGGCTTTTTTTTACTACTAGCCAATAAAACTGACCTTAACAATCTGATTTCAAGTCCTTCCTCATCTGATCCATCTGTTGTAACTCCAGCTTCTTCCTCACTGCCATCTCCTACGTCCAAATCTCTTCTTCTTCCTACTTCCACTATTGCCAAGTGGGCATTCAGGATCCTAATCTCTTCCCTCAATCCTTCATCTACTACTCTTCCAATATCTCCTCCCCGACCTCTTCTTCCGACTTCCATTATTAGAAGATAAAAACAAATTAATCCAACCTGCTTTGATACCAAAAATTGATGGGACCCTACCCTGATTACCTACGACATATCATTTATTTGGATTTTGTGGATGATTTGTTTCGATGTGTGGTTTTAAGGCACGGTACTATGATTTGATTGATTTGAGGACAAGTGTCCTGGTCTTGGGGCTCGCTCCTCTCGCCTCTTATTGTACCCAGGAAACCTTAGCCCACCTCATTCCACTATTCCTCCAATCTTCTATTTCGTCATCGAGATGATTGTTTGCACTCCTCAAGGGTTTTGCTTACACACTCGACAATGTCCCCTGTTCTGGATCCTGTTCTGAAGTTTCAGGACCCATGGTCTAAGTCATGGGTTTCTGTTTATTCGGCTCTCATTATGGTCTTGGGTCCTTCTTGTTCTCTGGTTTCGATTATGCTACTAGTTATCAAATGTCCACCTCTTTATTTAACTGTAAATTTGGTTTTTTTTTTGTAGGTCATGGTTGTGGGTAGCTCAACTCTTAGTGTTATTCCAAGAGGATCTAAATAGAGATAAGCTCTCTCCCTCCATGTTTTAACATTCTACCTCATTTTCGACTATCATTGATTGTTCTTTCTCCTATGAGCAATGGACACTCTGCGACTATGGCCTTGGCCCGCGGCTTCCTTCCTCCATTAGCAAAACTCGCTCTGGTAAGTGAGCCCTCCCTAACCCTTGGCCCTGTCTTCGGTTTTCTTATTTCATGACTCTATCTCTTGGTTGCTAATGGCTTTGTTTTGGTGGTCATGACACGAATGGAGCTAGGCTCACTGTTGGTTGGTCGTGTGCCCTAACACCTACCTAAGTATCGGGTAGGTTCGCACCTTGTTGTTTCTTTGTCGATCTGTTTGAAGGGTTGTGCTTCTTGCTTGGTCTATTTTCAAGGGTAGTGGCTTTGGACTCCCTTGTTCGTAGCTTGTAATTTATGTCTCCAAGTTGTTGTTGTAATTGCAACTCTATTTATGTTTTTAGGAGACTGTGCTCATGTTGGTCCCATGCGAAACTCGAAGTTTTGTTTGGCACTATTGTGTAGGACCTCTATTCTGTAACTTAGCCATATTTTTGGGCAGCTGTATCTTGGACTGTAGGTATTCGATATCGATATATATTTACACTGATTTCCTTTTGATAATTAAATAATAAAGGGAAAGCTTATGAGTTCTATTAGTACCTGTAGGGATTTGTATATTCTGTTGACAACGATTTACTTGATTCTTTTGCAAGCTCACTCCGTTGTTTTGCTGAACCTGTCTGCTTACTTTTTTTGCTCCTGAGTTATCTATCCATTCTCTCTCTTCATTATAAAATGGATAAATGATATTTGTTAAGTTAGGAAGAAAATACTTAGGCTGCAATATATGGATTCAGACTTTCTTGTTTTTCTTCAAAAGGATTTCATGCTTGTTTCTATTTAGTACTATTATCTTTTTTTGCTCCTGAGTTAGCTATCCATTCTCTCTCTTCATTATAAAATGGATAAATGATCTTTGTTAAGTTAGGAAGAAAATACTTAGGCTGCAATATATGGATTTAGACTTTCTTGTTTTTCTTCAGAATGATTTCATGCTTGTTTCTATTTAGTACTATTATGATTATTACAGTGGTTGTTTCCTCCTTTTTTGGTATAGATCACTCTACAGTTACTGAACTGTGAGTAGTTACATTTATTTATTCTTTGATAAATGTTCTTTCCTAACTATATTGAAAAAGTAACTTTTAAACAAAAATAAAAAGAACGTAAACAAAAACAAATAGTGAGCTGAGACATAAGGTCCTAAACGCCATCACTAGAAATTTAAATAAAAACAAAAAAACTAACTGAAACTCATTCGGTTTGCAAAGACAAACACTCCAACCATGACCTCCCTTAGCTCTTGCATCATATTTGTAAACTAAAATATACTACATGAATAGGAGGTAATATCCTTATTGTAATAAAGGGCTCCTTAAAAAAGATATGTCAAATGAAAAGCATACAAGGCCAAGAAAGATATTTCCAAAAGCTCTGCTGGCCTGAATGAAAGGTCCAAAGAAACCATGGAAATCTACAACAATAAGCATCATATGTTCTTGCAACTTTGATAGGGTGAGTGATTAGATTGGCAGTACCCCGTTTCAACGGTGATTTCCACATGGTAAAATTTATGGCTAATTTTAGTCTAAACATGCCATGAACATCAACACTCGTAATACTACAATACATCAATGGAGACAGAGACAAAGAGACAAAGATTGTTGACTTCAAAGTTAGAATATTAACTATGAACTTATTAGGCATAGCATACCCGACATTGTATAATTTAGCACTAAATACATGTAAAAGCATTTTAAAAACCAAAATACCATAATAAGTTAAATAGGTTAATAAGACATTTCAATGACTTATTAAGTTTATAGATTTTCTAGTTAATTTATGAATTTTTTTTTCCACGTAAAAGAAAATTATATATATTATTTTTTGTGTTTTAGAAAAATACGAGTTATTTCAATTTTTTCAAAAAGACTAAAATTGCATAAGATTGCTTTGAATATGCTTTGTTTTTAAGTATATTTATTGTTCAACTAGCATTGTGTTGAAGATACTTATAGCTTTTTGGTAATTTTTTTGAAATATTGTATTAATATAAAGATATGTTAAAAGTGAGAACTAGCTCATGAGTATCTAGATTAGAAAAAAATTCACACAATTATATAAAAGCATTTTACAACTCATTTGATTCTTTTCACATTAAAACTAATTCTACCTAAACTCAACATAAAAAATTATAAAAACTAAACTTAAACTCTTAAAATTAATTCCACCTAAAATCAACATAAAAACTATAAAAAAACTAAAACTAAACTAAAATACTTTGCTTTTATAAGAAAAACATAATGCCATTCCCCTCTTATCTAAGAAACTAGAAAAACCTAACCTTCCAATATTTGATGATGTATTTGAAGTAGAATATAAGCATGATGTCATTCCCTATTTTCTAGGAAACTGAAAAATCTAAATGTTTCCCGATGAATATAATTACAAGGATGTAAAAGGTAAATTCATTATTTTTCATAAATCTCAAATTTAATTAATTGGTTGAAGATTGTAAATTTTATACAAAATCATTCTAGTATGCATTAAAATTAAAATCATTGATAATAAGTATATATGATAATATTGAGAGTTTCATCATTCTCGCACATCCCTTTTAAGTACAACCATTCCAAATGCCTCTTAATACACGGACTGCAATGCCGAACAATGGAAGAACATGCCACAAAGTTTATCGATGTATCATTTCATCAGTTTTGGGGACATTTTCCAAATACGTATTCTGTCATAGTTAGCTTGATTGTCATACCTTTTTACCCACAAAATTCATGAACACTAAGCAAAACGAGGCCTCGTTAGGAGGGAACGTTATCCATCAAGATGAAATAGTTAATGGGAAACCGACAACACATATAGTGTTACCATTTAGATCGATCATGTTGTTATGATTTGAGAAATTGCTGTTGTGTATAGACTAGTCAATTGCATAATTTAGAAATTGAATTTTAGTGGGCAAACTCAATGGGAAACCAAAGTGTGTTGTAAACCTATAGTGTTATTATTTAGATTGATCATGTTGTTATCCCTTGAGAAATTGCTGTTGAGTATAGACTAGTCAATTGCATAATTTAGAAATTGAATGTTAGTGGGAAAACTCAATGGGAAACCAAAGTGTGTTGTAAACCTATAGTGTTACTATTTAGATTGATCATGTTGTTATGCTTTGAGAAATTGTTGTTGTGTATAGACTAGTCAATTGCATAATTTAGAAATTGAGTTCTAGTGGGCAAACAAGTGATTGTGGGATAAATATGTACATTCTTTTCTATATTTGTAATATAATTGTTGAGGCGGGTTGCCTATATTTGTAACATAATTGTTGAAGAGTAAGACTAGCCAATTGTATAATCTAGAAATTGAATTCAAGTGGGCAAACAAGTGATTGTGGGATAAATATGCACATTGTTGCCTATATTTGTAATATAATTGTTGAGGGGTTGTTCCCTATATTTGTAAGATAATTGTTGAGGGGCCTTAATAGATAGAGAAAGGTTTTTTTGTATTCTAGTGTTTGTCTTTAAAAAATGGCTCTTGCAAAAGAGTTTTGCATCAAATTGTTGCAATTTGAAAGTGTCTTTTTTCTCAATAATCATGAACAACAAGAGGAACATCCTCCAAGGCTTGAAAGTCGCCATATCAACATCCAACCAATAGTTCTATATACCAACAAGAGCCCAAGCTTGAAGATCATGCTTATTCCTATAAAAATAGATATTTGTGCCTTTGAAATAAAAAATGGAGAAGAGACTACACCTTCATCTATTAGGGATCTAAGAAAATGGTTGAGATGATTACTACAACAAATATGTTTACTCTACTTCATATCAAGTTTTTTATTATTTTTCTCTCTAGCCTTTTTGCTTATCTAACTCAAATTAAGAAGCTCAAACTGCCCAAGAAAATAACAAATCAAGCTCTAACAATAATCATAATATTTCTAGGAGAGGAGTAAGTTGTCTTTTTGTCATATACTACTAATGCCTTACCACGTTTACTTTGAAACATATGGTGCAATTGCTAGTTATGAACACTCAAAAATGATGTTTTATTTAGGTGAAGCCTATGGGCCAAATACCATGGACCAAATTATTATTAATACCATGCAAAAAAACATTATTAATCATAATATTAATGTTAATAAAAATAAAGATTGCACATGGTATTAACCCATGGTATTGAGAATCAATGGTATTGACTCATGGTATTCACGTGGAATTTAGTTTTTTTAAGGGGGAATTAAACAAGCATGGTTCCATCTTTACTGTGGATCTACTAATCGCCCAGAGGGATCAAATATCCTCATATGATAACTAGCTTAGAGTGAAAAAATATTTGACCCCTCTTAGCAAATAGAAATTAAAAATAGATCTATACTGATTATCAACATCACTCTTAAAACATAGTATGCATAAAATAGTTAATATTTATTAGAATGTGGTGGTTCATCATGAGTGTGATTCGTCATATTCCAAAGTTTAATAGTTTATCATATTCAAAAATTTAATAATTATTTTTATTTAAACCATATTTTAAAATAATAAAATAATACACCTTTTTATTTATGAAACACTTTTCTAAATTCCTTCTTCTCCATCCCTGTCACTGTTATCACCGGGCAAACCTATTTTTGTAAGTAAATTGAATTGAGTTTAAGGTAGGGTTTTACCCATTTCAAAAGCCTCATTTTCCGTTAATATGACCATCACTCACGTGCGAGGCTCGATTTAGGTTGCGTGCAACTGGGTTTGCAGGCAATGATGGAATCTTGCGAGAGCGGCCGTATGACCGCTTATTTAATTTGGATGAACTGAGGCGTTGGGATCCAATTGTGATAACAGATGATGAAGATGAAATAAGTGAAGAAGAGCGAGCGATTCATCCACGGTTTCTTGAAGCTGAGACAGATGAGGAAGATGATGAATTAATTGAAATGATGTTGCAATATATGTGTGATCGTGTTGAAATAGATGAAGCTACCCATGAAGAAGAAGCAGAGAAGCCTTCCATTGCATAGAAGGTTTGCATTTTGTTGAGGAACATGGCGATGAAAATGGCTATGGAAATCGTACTCTGCATCGTTTACCATGTTCCCACGTGTTTCACTTTGACTGTATTTCAAATTGGTTTCGCATATCTTTCACATGTCCCCTTTGCAGAACAGAACTTCCGCCGGCCTAGCTACACCCGGTGGTAACCAGGCGTCATTGTTTCATGACATTTTATGAGATTATGGATTTACTAGTTTTACCTACATGTCTTTTATGGTAGGAAGGATTTACTAGTTCTGCAACATAATTTTTCATTAGAAAAATTCAATTATATATGCATTTCTATGTTTGATTCATCATTATCATTGATGAAATTTAGTTATATCCGTAGCCTCTTAGTTATATAAGGGTGAAAAGGAATATTCCAGTAAAAGGAATAGGAATAGTTATTCTACAACTTCGAATCATTTTTGTGTTTTCTATTTGAAGAGGGTACGGATATAACTAAATAAACAGAAATTTCATTAATGATAATGATTAATCAAACCTAAAATGCATAGATAATTGAAAGTTTTTATTCAAAAATTATGGTGCAGAACCAGTAAATCCATCTTGCGTATGTAAAACTAGTAAATCCATAACCAGGCCTGATTACCAACTGTAGCTATGGCGGCCGAAGTTCAATTCGACAAAGGGGACAGTTGACCGATCTGTACAACCATTTTGAAATGCAGTAAACGATGCAGAGAGTGATTTCAATCGCCATTTTCATTGTCATTTCCCTCGACAAAATGCAAACCTTCTATGCAAATAGCGCATGTTGGCTTCTCTGCTTCTTCTGTTGGAATATTAATTCCAACTGCGTGCAGTGTTGGCGGATGCCGCGCGGGAGCATTAAACTGCAACAGCAAAACCTCTTCTGAAAACCACTATCTTTATCGCACCGCATTTTCGCAAAGGCTGTTTTTCCCTGGAGGCATCCGACACAATCCGCTGCAGCCACGCGTCCTCTGTACGAACCTTAAACCACCATTCCCCGGACATTAAAAATCGTTTGAGTTGTGTGGCTTAAGGAAGCGAAATGCGTCCGATAACGTCAACCCGCATAGATCTTTGTCAACCTGCCTGAACTTTATTGCATGTGAAGGAATTAATGAAATTAATGGTGTTTCGTAAATTGTAAGAAAATGTTGGTAATTGTTTTAATTTTTGTTTGCACGAATACACAGTGAATTAAAGAATGGTATGGGTGCAAATTAAAAAATGGTATGGGCAAGTCAACGCCAATTTTTTTAATGTCTTTGATATATGAGTTGTGTGGTAAGGAAATAAAACCATAGCACGGGATAAAATAAAAAAATAGGTTCGCGGCAGCAAATAAAAAATTAGAAACACACAGCAGTAAAAAAAATAGGACTTTTGTGGAGCATATGCATTGAAATGCATAGAAAAGAAATGAATGGTAGCGCAGCAGAGCGCGAATGAAAGAGGGCTTGCATCAGTAAAGAAAAAAAGGAGAGCACAGCAGTGCGAGGAAAATAAAACTGGAGTAAAGGTTGAGAAACCAGAGCAGGGATGAGATGAGAAGAAGTGTTCGCAGCAGTGAGGAAAACCAGAGGTTTGCACAACAATGCAAGGTCAAAGATTTGTAATAAAAAAAACGTGAACGCATATGTATATGCAATTTGTTTTGTTAAGTGTTGATTATTGTGTAATGCACACGGGGAGGAGTTGCAGTGAGTTCGCAACAGCGAATGGAAACCAGAAGAAAGCACAGAAGTGTGAATGAACTTTTGTTTTGGGTTGTAATGTAATGTCAGGTATTTGGCATGAAACGCAGCAGCATAAATTTTTCCTTGTAATGTAAGAAGTAAAAAGAATGCACAGCAGTGCAGGAGAAGGCAGTGAAGTGAATGGGGTAGTTTGTTTCAAAACCATGAATTGTTTCACACAGCAGTGAAAAGGTAAATGTGTAAATCCCTGTAATTTTGTTTTCACACAGCAGTGAATGTAAATGAAATATTTACACACAGTGGTGTAAAATTTCAAAGGAGCAGAGTAATTTTTATTAAAATGTTTTGGTGAATCCCTCTGAGTAAAAGAGGATGAATATGTAAGTGTTTTTGTTTAAAGAATAGAAATCATTTTATGGTGGTGGAATACTCTGTTCTGTGTAATTTTTTTTAAAGACTCCTCTATGCAAAAAGATCCTGGAGCAAAAGAACAGAGCATTGCCTCTGTGTTTTATTTTTGTGTTTTTGAGATTTTCCCCTTAAAAATCTCCAACAGTGGTATCAGAGCTAGTCCAGGCTCTTTGATGGTGACAGAGCAGGTTCATGCTCTTTGAAGTGTCAAAGAAGCTGAAGGAAAGACTCTTGTTGCAGCACCAGTAAAGCTTCTCCAGCTGTGTGAAGTTTCAGCCAAAGGGATTCAGGTATTTCTCAAGTTTTTGAGTTGCTGTTGAAGAAACAGTGAGTCATTTTAAAAACACAATCAGGGATTTTAAAAATAGTGAAGAATGGCAAGGTCAAAGAAGAAAGTATTCAAATCTCCTAAGGATGTGTCTCCCTGTTCTACTAAAATAGAAGACAATCTATTTGAAAGCATTCTATTTGAGGCTCCAAGGTTCAATGAGAACTTTGATATATGGGAAATAAAAATGAGGACTTTCTTGAAGTCTGAAGGGATTGAAATCTGGGAATCAGTGATTGATAATAGTAAGATGGATGGAGAATCCAAGGACTACAATGCAAAAGCAGCAAAGACAATCTTGGATGGGCTGCCTGATTCTGTAAAGAAGAATCTAAGAAAATATTCATCAGCAAAGGATATATGGGACAGACTTCATGACCTTCACTCAAAGGGAGCACTGACCATGACCATCAGTCAAGAAGAAAATTTTGAACCCATCATAGAAGCTGAAAATGAGAAGGTTGACCTCATCAAGCTTCAAGTGCAAGAAAGGGATGAAGAGCTTGCCAAGCTTAAGAAGGAACTTGATGAAAGAAAAAGGAAACATCATGAAGAAGTCATATCCATGACAAATCAGTTGAATAAAACAAAGAAGCAGGAAGACATCTTGTCAAGTCAACTTGAACAAAGGCACAAGAGAGTGAACAAACTTGTAGAAGAGATTGGACAGTACAAGGTAGAGGTCTCCTCCCTTAAATCTGAATTACAAGAAGCTAGGAAATAGGCACAAGAAGCTGAGAAGAAAATAGAGAGCAGTGAAACAAAGAATGAAGAAATCTCCAAAATGAAGTCAGATATCATCTCCCTTAAAATAGTAGCAGCTGAAGCTACTCGTAGCAAGGAAAAATCTGAGGAACAACTTGCAAAGAAGAATAATGAGTGTGAAAGATTGGAAGAAGAGATTGTCCTCCTCAGGAAGAAGGTTGAAGGGATGAACAAAATCATGAAGAGCTCTGAAGCTTTGGATGACATGCTCAGCTATCAGAGATCTCCATTTGATAAATCAGGACTTGCGTATGTTGGTGAATCCTCAAACAAGGATGAAAATGCTTTAAGCAAAGGAGATGTGAAGAATCCAGAAAGAAATGGTGATGCTCCTAGTTCCAGCAAAGGCAAGGAGAAAAATGAAGCCTGTAATAGAAGAAATCCTGCTCCAAGTAGAAAACCAGCTCCAAGAAGAAATGTAGATGATGTCAAAGAGGCAAGAGGCAATGGTTATCATCAAAGGATCTCAAGGCAGAAAGACTTCAAAACTACATCAAGGAAACCTCCATCCCCCAGGTACCAAAGTTCATTTTTTGGTTATTGTTATTCTTCTTCAAACTTTGGTCATATGGCAAAAGACTGTAGAGCATTTCATAGAGATAGATGTTGTGGTCTCCGACAACCTCCAAGAAAGAATTTTACAATAAGAAATCATGAAATCTTATTCATGAACCATGTAGAATGTTTCAAGTGTCATAACAGTGGGCATATGGCACGTGATTGTAACTTAACATGGGCTCTTACACAAGCTAGACCCATGCAAAAGAAGAAAGTTACAGAAGTATGGAGAAGAAAGGAAATACAGTCTGAAAGTCCCTTGAGCTCTCCAATCGATCTAAGTTTCTTTTGAGAAAACTTCACTGAAAGAAGACAATGCATACAGTTAAGGGGAGCATGTAATTTTTATCATTATTGCTGAAATATACTCTTTGATGAAGATCTTCATATAGGGGAGAGATATGAAATTAAATCTGCCATAAAAGTAGAGAAGAAAAGTCTGCAGGGCATGGAGATTCCGTGGAATTTTTTTTTATTGTTGCATTGTAATGCATTACACACAGAAGTGTGAGGTAAGTTTTTGTTCAATGTAATGTAATGAAAGTGAAAGCGCAGCAGCGCAATAAGAAAAAGGGTAATGTAAGTATTGTTTTTGTTGTTGGAGAATATGTAGTAAAAACACACAGTAGTGTGAATATGAAAAACGCAGCAGCATGAGGATTTTTTGCTGTTGAAGAAACGAAATGTAATGGGCAGCACCACATATAAAAGAAATTTTTCTTTACAGCAGTAAATGTAAGTGGAGTGAGTGTGTTGTTCATTGAATTGAAATGCAATATATGCAACAGCAGTGAATGTAAGAAATATTTACACACAACAGTGTAAATTTGTAAGCTGGGACAGAGTAATTGTTCCAGAAGAGACAGAGTATTTTGTTTTTGAAAAATGCACAGCAGTGTAAACACTGCAGTGCTTCAGCAGTGTTAATTTTGAAGACAGAGAGAGTATTTTTTCAGAAGAGACAGTGAAGTTTATTTTTTGTTTTGGAATTGCACTTGAAGCAGTTTTTTTTTGGTGAATCCCTCTGTTAAAGAGGAAGATGCTCTTCAGCATAATCTCCAGTGAATCCCTCTCTTAAGAGGAAGATCTATTGTCTCTGGTGAATCCCTCTATGTGAGGAAGACTCCTTTTGTAACAGCAGTTTTGTAATCCCTCTGTCGAGAGGAAGACTTTTTTTCTTGTAACTGGCAGTAAAAAGAATTCTGAGGAAGTATCTGGGTATGTCTGAACGCCCAACAGTTGAAATTAAAGGGGAGTGTTGGAATATTAATTCCAACTGCGTGCAGTGTTGGCGGATGCCGTGTGGGAGCATTAAACGGCAACAGGAAAACCTCTTCTGAAAACCACTATCTTTATCGCAAAGGCTGTTTTTCCCTGGAGGCATCCGACACAATCCGCTGCAACCACGCGTCCTCTGTACGAACCTTAAACCACCATCCCCCGGACATTAAAAATCATTTGAGTTGTGTGGCTTAAGGAAGCGAAATGTGTCCGATACGGTCAACGCGCATAGATCTTTGTCAACCTGCCTGAACCTTATTGCATGTGAAGGAATTAATGAAATTAATGGTGTTTCGTAAATTGTAAGAAAATGTTGGTAATTGTTTTAATTTTTGTTTGCACGGATGTACACAGTGAATTAAAGAATGGTATGGGTGCAAATTAAAGAATGGTATGGGCAAGTCAACGCCCATTTTTTTAATGTCTTTGATATATGAGTTGTGTGGTAATGAAATAAAACCATAGCAGGGGATGAAATAAAAAAATAGGTTCGCGACAGCAAATAAAAAACTAGAAACACACAACAGTAAAAAAAATAGGACTTTTGTGGAGCATATGCATTGAAATGCATAGAAAGGAAATGAATGGTAGCGCAGTAGAGCGCGAATGAAAGAGGGCTTGCAGCAGTAAAGAAAAACAGGAGCGCACAGCAGTGCGAGGAAAATAAAACTGGAGTAAAGGTTGAGAAACCAGAGCAGGGATGAGATGAGAAGAAGTGTTCGCAGCAGTGAGGAAAACCAGAGGTTTGCACAGCAGTGCAAGGTCAAAGATTTGTAATAAAAAAAAGGTGAACGCATATGTATATGCAATTTGTTTTGTTATGTGTTGACTATTGTGTAATGCACACGGGGAGGAGTTGCAGTGAGTTCGCAGCAGCGAATGGAAACCAGAAGAAAGCACAGAAGTGTGAATGAACTTTTGTTTTGGGTTGTAATGTAATGTCAGGTATTTGGCATGAAACGCAGCAGCATAAATTTTTCCTTGTAATGTAAGAAGTAAAAAGAATGCACAGCAGTGCAGGAGAAGGTAGTGAAGTGAATGAAGAAAACCAGGGGTAGTTTGTTTCAAAACCATGAATTGTTTCACACAGCAGTGAAAAGGTAAATGTGTAAATCCCTGTTATTTTATTTTCACACAGCAGTGAATGTAAATGAAATATTTACACACAGTGGTGTAAAATTTCAAAGGAGGCAGAGTAATTTTTGTTAAAATGTTCTGGTGAATCCCTTTGAGTAAAAGAGGATGAATATGTAAGTGTTTTTGTTTAAAGAATAGAAATAATTTTATGGTGGTGGAATACTCTGTTCTGTGTAATTTTTTTTAAAGACTCCTCTGTGCAAAAAGATCCTGGAGCAAAAGAACAGAGCATTGCCTCTGTGTTTTATTTTTGTGTTTTTGGGATTTTCCCCTTAAAAATCTCCAACAGTGGTATCAGAGCTAGTCCAGGCTCTTTGATGGTGACGGAGCAGGTTCATGCTCTTTGAAGTGTCAAAGAAGCTGAAGGAAAGACTCTTGTTGCAACAGCAGTAAAGCTTCTCTAGCTGTGTGAAGTTTCAACCAAAGGGATTCAGGAATTTCTCAAGTTTTTGAGTTGCTGTTGAAGAAACAGTGAGTCATTTTAAAAACACAATCAGGGATTTTAAAAATAGTTAAGAATGGCAAGGTCAAAGAAGAAAGTATTCAAATCTCCTAAGGATGTGTCTCCCTGTTCTACTAAAATAGAAGACAATCTATTTGAAAGCATTCTATTTGAGGCTCCAAGGTTCAATGAGAACTTTGATATATGGGAAATAAAAATGAGGACTTTCTTGAAGTCTGAAGGGATTGAAATCTGGGAATCAGTGATTGATGATAGTAAGATGGATGGAGAATCCAAGGACTACAATGCAAAAGCAGCAAAGACAATCTTGGATGGGCTGCCTGATTCTGTAAAGAAGAATCTAAGAAAATATTCATCAGCAAAGGATATATGGGACAGACTTCATGACCTTCATGCAAAGGGAGAACTGACCATGACCATCATCAAGAAGAAAATTTTGAACCCATCATAGAAGCTGAAAATGAGAAGGTTGACCTCATCAAGCTTCAAGTGCAAGAAAGGGATGAAGAGCTTGCCAAGCTTAAGAAGGAACTTGATGAAAGCAAAAGGAAGCATCATGAAGAAGTCATATCCATGACAAATCAGTTGAATAAAGCAAAGAAGCAGGAAGATGCCTTGTCAAGTCAACTTGAACAAAGGCACAAGAGAGTAAACAAACTTGTAGAAGAGATTGGACAGTACAAGGTAGAGGTATCCTCCTTTAAGTCTGAGCTACAAGAAGCCAGGAAGCAGGCACAAGAGACTGAGAAGAAAATGGAGAGCAGTCAAGTAAAGATTGAAGAAATCTCCAAAATGAAGTCAGATATAATCTCTTTTAAAATAGCAGCAGCTGAAGCTACTCGTAGCAAGGAAGAAACTGAGGAACAACTTGCAAAGAAGAATAATGAGTGTGAAAGATTGGAAGAAGAGATTGTCCTCCTCAGGAAGAAGGTTGAAGGGATGAACAAGATCATGAAGAGCTCTCAAGCTTTGGATGACATGCTCAGCTATCACAGATCTCCATCTGATAAATCAGGACTTGGGTATGTAGGTGAATCCTCAAACAAGGATGAAAATGCTTTAAGCAAAGGAGATGTGAAGAAGCCAGAAAGAAATGGTGATGCTCCTAGTTCCAGCAAAGGCAAGGAGAAAAATGAAGGCTGCAATAGAAGAAATCCTGGTCCAAGTAGAAAACCAGCTCCAAGAAGAAATGTAGCTGATGGCAAAAAGGAAAGAGGCAATGGTGATCATCAAAGGATCTCAAGGCAACAAGGCTTCAGAAGTACATCAAGGAAACCTCCATCTCCCAGGTACCAAAGTTCATTTTTTGGTTATTGTTATTCTTGCTCAAACTTTGGTCATATGTCAAAAGACTGTAGAGCATTTCATGGAGATAGATGTTGTGGTCCCCGACAATCTCCAAGAAATAACATCACAAGAAGAAATCATGAATTTTTATTCATGAACAATGTTGAATGTTTCAAGTGTCATGACATTGGGCATACGGCATGAGATTGTAACTTGACATGGGCTCTTACACAAGCTAGACCCATGCAAAAGAAGAAAGTTACACAAGTATGGAGAAGGAAGGAAAGGCAATATGAAAATCCCTTGAACTCCCCAGTGGATCTAAATTTGTTTTGAGAAGAGTCTGTCAAAAGAAGACAAGCACACATTAAAGGGGAGCTTGTAATTTTTGTTGCTGAACTGTCTTAACAGTCACTCTTTGATGAAGACCTTTTATAAGGGAAAAATATGAAGTTAAATCTGCCATAAAAGCAAAGAAGAAAAAGGCACAGCGCTCAAATGTGAAGTGCAGCAGCGCAATAAGAAAAGTATGCAAAGTATGGAGACACTCACAGCAGTGGGAAGATAGAACATAAAACCACAGTTTTTGAATTTTTGTTATGGAGCACATGCATTGAAATGCATAGCAATGGAAGGTAGTTTCCTTCTATGTAATGTGAGAGAACATACTCACAGCAGAGTGAGTACAATACACAGCAGTTAAAAAAATGTAATGTTTTTCTTCATATGCAATGCAACATGCAAAGAAATGCATAAAGAGAAACAGAGACAGCAGATTTTTAATGCACATGGGTGAATGATAATGTGTGGCAGCAGAAAAAAAATGAAAGGAACTGCACAACAGTGCATTGTGTAAAAAAATGAATGAAGACTAAGATTGTGTGAAGCAAGGGTGTAAAAAGAAAAGGCAGCAGCCGTGTTAATTTATTTTGTTGTGTGGAGAATACAGCGCAAAACAGCGTGAGGATGATTTCTCTCTATGTGCAAGTAATGGAGAGTAAAGAGTTAGTGTATGGGCACACAGCAGTATGATGAAACAAAAAGCAGCCACAGTGCAAATTGCAGAGGCAACGCAACAACAAATAAAAACCCAGGGATGACAGAGTCTATGGTTATGGGTATGGACAACAGTGCATAAGAAAAGGCAGCAGCGTGTTGGCAAGAAGGAGAAGCACAATAGTGCGAAGAAAATGAAACCAGAACTAAGAGAGAGTGAAGAAATGTTTACACACAGCAGTGTAAATTTGTAAGGTGGGACAGAGTAATTGTTCCAGAAAAGACAGTATTATGTCTTTGAAGAATGCACAACGATGCAGAGTTTGCAAAGAAATGTAAGTGAAGTGCAACGACACAATGACAAGTGTAGACACAGCAGTGTGGGGTAGACACAGCAGTGTGGGGTAGACGCAGCAAAGAAAATGGCACAACAATGCAGCAGAGAATATGCAGCAGCATAAAAGAACAATGTAATGAGTATGCACAATAGTGCAATGAATGTTTTGTTTTGAAACTGCATCTAAAGCAGTGTTTGGCAGTAATCCCTCCATGAGAGGAAGTGAAGTTCTTAGTGAATCTCTCTGTTAAAGAGGAAGGTGCTTTTCAGCACAGTGTCATGGTAAATCCCTCTGTCCAGAGGAAGATGCTTGCATACACATGGTAAATCCCTCTGTCAAGAGGAAGATGCTTTTTTTTAGCATATACATGGTAATCCCTCTATCAAGAGGATGATTTCTTTTCAGCATAGTCACAGTTGAAATCCCCTCTGTCAAGAGGAAGGTGTTCTTTAGCACATTGTTTATGGTGAAATCCCTCTGTCATGAGGAAGTGTTCTTAAGCCACAGTTTTAGTAATTCCCTCTATTAAGAGGAAGACTATTGTTGTTTGGGGAACTGCATCTGAAGCATGTTAGTGAATCCCGTTAAGAGGAAGATTTGTTGTCTTGAGAATCCCTTTGTGAAGAGGAAGAATGTTTTTTTTGGCATAGACAGGTGAAATCCCTCTAGTTTAGAGGGAAGATGCTTTTCAGCATAGACAGTGGTGAATCCCTCTGTTAAGAGGAAGACTCTTTTGTAACAGCAGCATGTCAAGGAGTTGAGGAAGTGTCTGGGTATGACCGAATGCCCAATAGTTGAAATTAAAGGGGAGTGTTGGAATATTAATTCCAACTGCCGTGCAGGAAAACAACCCCCGAAACCACCATTGCAATACCACAAACCGCGCGCGGGAAACCACAGCTGCAAACCAGAGTTTTCCGGCCGCCTGAATCCTATCGCACTAGCTTTTCGGCGATGGAATATCCCGGTGATCGGCTCTGATAAAACCTGGAGTAGACGCATGGAGGTGGGGTGACATCACCCTCTGACATTTATCGGACGATAAATGTCGGTCAACAACCCCCATCCGATATGCGTCCGATTAAAGCCAAGTTTCTTCGCCGTCTGATCGCGAGGAAGGTGCATACGGGGTCTGGTAAAACTAAATTAAATGCGTGGAGTATTAATTTGGCCATACTCTAAAGTTAATGTTATGACATGTTTTGGTAATGTATTTAATGTTTTACGGCCCGTAATATTTATTGAGTATGGGCGGAAAATGTAATGTAAGTTTTTTATTACTTTCCATATGGATCGTATGGGTGCGTTGACTCCAAGTTAATAGAGAGTTGCACATGGGGAGCTGAAGTGTGTGAGTTCACTGCAGCGAATGAAAACCAGGAATGCACAGGAGTATGAATATAATTTTTGTTTGGGTTGAAATGTTTTTGTGAGGAAAATGGTATGAAACGCTGCAGCAAATGAAGACCATGGTGAAAACGCAGCAGGCGTAAAGTTTTTTTTTTGTAAGTGAAATGTAAGAAATGAAAAAGATCGCACAGCAGTGCAGGAGAAGGCCATGAAGTGTGTTATCAAAAAACCAGTACTGATAGCTGTTAATCAGTAAGACCTTATGTAACTGTTTCAGACCAGACTTTTAGCTAGGGATTAGCCTCCCTAACCTGAGAGGGCTCTCTCAAAACAAACTATTGATTTATCCTTAAGCAGCTAACTCTTGAAATGAGAATTTATTAAACTTGCTGGTTGGACAGGCAGCATAACATTTCTTCCATTGGGCTCATGGAGTCAAACATCTTTTAGTAAACTATTAACTGTTCATTCATAGAAGCCAAGGCATGTAATGTTTAGACATTCAAGA
>APFE031053825.1:0-14243 GCA_000404065.3 Pinus taeda
TTCTATACTAACACTCCTAAACAATAATAAAGTATGCCCAAATTTGTCATTTCAAATGATCTATGCATCTCACCTCTTGGTTTTTCAATTATCGAAGTTGTTACCTATATTGATGAGGTCATCGACAACCAAGGCGACAATGACAATATCTATTAGAGTTTTCTCCATGTTGCACTAAAGGTGTTTTTCCTTCAGCAACACTACAATACATTGTAGTTTCCATTCAATGGAGAAGTGTACCTAGTAGTAGCCTTGGTTTGTGTGCAAATGGGTTGAATTCACTATAGACTTTATCTATTGTTTTGAAGGCGTTTCTCCTTCAATAGTACTTCATCTCAGAAGATCCTTTCAATCTACATCATTAGCAAATGCATACAGCCTTGGGGTACATGCTATAGATTCCAATTTTGCTGTGAGGGTATAGAAACGATGAAAGAATCACATTGATTTTAGGCATCTTATTGTTGTTGTATGAAAGCATACTTCTCTAGTGTTTCCCAAACTTATTAGAGCCATATTTATTATAATTTTATAGTTATATTTTGAGCAAGGGACACTCTTCTAGGTAGGAGGTACTCTATTCTAGGGAGCTTCTGTCATGCATGTTAGGTGCTTTATCCTAGACAAAGTTCCAAGTCCTTGCCTCCTTGACAAAGTCCCTGCTAGACAAGACACCGGTGGATAGAGTTCCAAGTCCCTAAATTTTCCAAAAACCCACCTGACCCTAGTTATCTAGCCTAAAATCCTTTACATTCTAGTCATCTCTTGGTTGTGATTTCATAGAGAGATCCCTCTCTGGTTTGGTAGGGCTAGTTACCAAACTAAAATCTTGGTTTGTGGTTACCTCCTTCGATCTCTTCATCAGCCTAGGAAATTATGGAGGATAACAGAGGGCATGACAACTAGGGAGTGACAAGGTGTTCTAGTGAATGTAAGGTTCCCAAGTCATGGAAAAATGCAATGCTAGTTGTGAGGTCATGACTGCCAAGGTGTGTTAGGGAATGCTAGGGCATGCTAAGATGTGCCAGATAGTATGAAGACATGTCAAAAAGCTAATATGTGCCAGATAGTATGAAGACATGTCAAACAAGCTAAGATGTGCCAAGTGCTAAGGCATGCCAAGATGTAAAAGGGTTCCAAGTCCCTGCCTCCTCTTCTTCCATATGACATCCACTTGTGACATTTCCTTTGTAATATTTGGTGCATTTGATAATTATAGGTCATTTATAGGTTATAAATGTCTTCAAAGTTTCACTTCTAATTGAGTATTCAACTGAACATATTGATTCTCTTATACATAACTATTTTTCTCTCCACCCAATTTTCATAACTTCAATAACCATTAGGTAGGGACATACATCTTCGATGTTGTTTTTCTTGTTTAGTAAAATATTGTTGAGACTTTAATTTATTGAAATTTGTAGAATTTACAATTTATGAAGTTTCAAGGTCTAATTTAAAAAACATAATTCTTTAAAGGGTGCTAGCTCAATGGAAGAGCACCTGCTTTACAAACAGGAGGTTGGTGGTTCGATTCTATTGTGCCCTAACATCCATATGGAATGACGATGATCAATTTTTGGTGGCGGAGGCTCTTTTTACCATCACCAATTAGCTTTGGTGACATTTTTCGACCCTCACAAAAAATATGAAATGGTGATGGTCAACGAATGCCACCATATATATGCATCAATAGTGATGACCCTTAAAGGTTCGTAACCATAAATCGTTGTTGTTGATATGAAATGGTGACGGTCGTTGTCCATCATTATAGTCGTTATTCGTGATAGACATTGGATGTCACCAAAACACCTATACTTCTAGAAATGCGGCTTTTGGTGAGGGCCAATGAATGTCACCATATATATGCACCAACAGTGACGGTCATTAAAGATCCATCACAATAAATCATTATTGTTCATATGAAATGGTGACGGTCACTATCTGTCATTATAATCAATATTCGTGATGGACCTTGAATGTCACCATAACACCTATACTTTTGGCGATGCCACCTTTGGTGATGTTCAATTTTTGGTGACCGAGGCTATGGTCCATCACCATTGCTCATATGCAATGGTGACGATTCCTATCCGTCATTATAATTTATTATTGGTGATGAACTTTGAATGTCACTACAACACCTGTACTTTTGGCGATGCCACCTGTGGTGACATTCAATTTTTTGGTGACAGAAGCTATGGTCGATCACCTTTGCTCATATGAAATGGTGACGGTTAGTATCCGTCATTATAAATCATTATTAGTGAGAGACTTTGTATGTCACTACAACACCTATACTTTTGGCGACGCCACCTTTGGTGACGTTTAGTTTTTGGTGACTAATGCTCTTTTGATTGTCACCAATGAGCTTATGGTGACATTTTTCGCCCCTCACCAATGTCATTTTTTCTTGCAGTGTCTTCTTGATATGTCCTTCTATATTGATAGTTTGAGGAGTGGTAATTCTCGCCAATGAATTGCAAGATATGGTCGGATTCATTTCTTCTTTCTCTGGGGTTGGTTCCTGGTGTATATCCTCTGCTTTTGACGTTTCTTGATCCTTTTCTTCCTCCTCTTCACAATCAATGTAAAATAATTTCTTCTCAGCACACTTATGACCTTTAGTGTATTTTCTATCACAATTGTAACAAAGATCATTTTCTCCTTTTTCTTCCAATTGTTGTGGTGTCAACCTTGTAGGTTGTGGAAGGCTAGGAGAAACAACATTTCCATCTTTATAATTGTGAGTGGTAGGATTTCTTGTCGCCATAATTTTGCTTTCAATTTTCTTTCCAACCTGAATGCCTTCTCCAATGAATAAGGTTCCCAAAAACGAACCTCATGTTGAATGTTATCCTTTAAAGTCCCTATGACGACATCAATCCTCTGCTTCCATGGAATATCATTTACCTTTATATTATATTTTTGGAAGTCCTCAATGTGCTCTGCCATTGAACCCTTTTGTTTGAGATTCATCAATTGGCTAAAGAAGGTGTTGCTTTTTGTATCCTCATAATGTGCTATCATTTCCTCCGTGAAAATTGACTAGGTGACAAGTGGTTTATGAGAAAAAATCCCTTTATGCCATAAAAATTGATTCGGTTCTAAATATAAAGATGCAATACGTACCTTTTGTAACAGTTGCACATCATGTAGATTAAAATATTTCTCCATATATAGTATCCATGTTATGGGATCCTTTCCATCAAAGTTCCTTATATCGATCTTTGGAATATGGTGGGTCTTTAATCCAATTTTATATTATATGAAATCATGATTAGCATTTATTTTTTTCTCATCATGAGTTTTCTCTACTACCTTTTCGTCATTAGGAGGCCTTTCTTGTAGCAATTTTGTCCCACTTTCCTTCAAACCTTCCTTGTCTTTCTTCAAATCTTCTGTGCCTTTCTTCAAATATGCTTTCCTACAATTGATATTAGCTTCCATGGCACATATAAAACTATTTATCTTAGCTTCAATTGCATTCTTCAAATCATCGATCCAGTTTTGCTTACTAGGTGTTTCTATTTTCTTGATTCAAGTCATTCTTTTTCTTGCTTTTAGAAGCTCAATCTTGAATCTGTTGTATCTATGAAACTTTGGATCTCTAAGGTCTGAAATTGTGACTTGAAGTATCCCTCTATGTCCTCTTTCCAGTGCTACCAGTCTGATCGAAATTGTATTCTCCAAGAAAGAGTTGTGCCTAATCACCTAAGATGACCTGATTATATACTTTTTCAGTAGAGTGAACTAGTACGAAGTGCCACGTGTCACTGTTTCGACCTTTGGACCTAAAAACAATACATTGAAATGTACAATCCATCCTCTTTCTGTAACTTCTTACGAAATTTTGATTTGATGCTTAGAGAGAAAGTTATGATGATTTTCCCAAGGTTAGCATTTGGGATGTAATTCGGGAGCCTGAAAAAAACCTAAATGTCTTGGACCGTATAGCGAAACAAGATCTGAAATTTGGGCCCAAGCTTCACCATGATTTTGGCTCAAATTAGTTTTAATTTTAGAGTATGAACCCTCCTAGAAAAAAAATTATAGCGAACATTCTGCGATGACCTATTTGCGATGGAATTCTGGAGCTTGCAAAAACCCCAAGTTCCTGAGATCATATCTCCAAAAATATATTGAAACAAGATTTGAAATTTGGACCAGAGGTTAAGAACGATTTCATCTCAAATGGGTTTTTTTAGTAGCTTCTGAAAATTCATAGAGAATAAGTTATAGCTACAAGTCCATGATGGCCTGTTTGGAGCAGCGAAACCCTAGAATCCAACGCTTTGATACCAAATATTATGAAACCAACTCACAAAAAGATAGAAAATATAGCTCAATGACTTAGAAGTCAGCCTCTTTGAGGGGGTAACCTCCTTTACATTACACACATGAACAATTCTTTGATGATACAAATGACAAGACCTCCTTTCTATATATAGGAGTCTAAGGGTTCCCAATACAATCAAAGCCTACATAACAATAATATTGTAGGGGCACAACAATAATAATAATGGGCTTATATGGGGCATAATGATAACAACATGGGAACTATATGGGTACAATAATACAATAAGGGGGTTGCACTAATAACAATAAGGGGTAACACTAGTAGTATAGGGACCTAACACATCCTGCTTTGCAGAAACGCTTTAATCTCTACTTTTTCTATGATGTAATTCATTGGTTTTAGGCTGTAAACCCTTAATCCCATTTTCCAATTGAAGCATATGTTTATGGGCCAGAATCAGGATTATTAAAATGAAAATCATCACTTGAAGGCTCAAAGGGACTATTATTAAGCACCGAACCAGGATTTGGAGAGACCTGAGAGTGAATTTCGTTGGTGGGAGGGTTTTAATGAAAACCATTTCTCAATAGAAAAGACTCTCAGTCTAACCCCAATTTACCCACCGATTATTTAACTAAAATAAAAATAAGGCTATGATGTACTAGAGAATAGTGTGCATTAGAGCAACATTTTTGAGATGCCAAGGACATTTTAACCAAACTCATGTAAATGAAATGTGGAAAATTCAATGGATACTACAAAAATACCATTAATAATCCGATATGATACAAAAAGACAAGGCTATATCGACCTTCACAGGTGATATAACTCTACAAAAGCAACATCATATTTTTCCACTTGCATTTTAAAAAGGAAGTAGGCATATATTTAATGTTGTAAGTGTATCCCCTCCTTACTAACGGTTGTTAGGGATGTCTCGAAAGACCAAATGCTTAGAACAAGGTTGCTAGGGATGTATCGAAAGGGAAAACCAATCATAATAATATGGATAAGTTATTACAACAAGGACTCAATCATAATTTAATACATATAGTTTATGCATTTGAACAAGTTACAATATTCAAACCATAAAAAATCAGAGATTGATAAAAATTGGGTTAGGGCTGTTAATAAATTTCTCAAATTTTGTATTAGCCTTATTTTCTTTTCATGTGAATGTATAAATGCATAAATAACTGATAACCTTTGGAATAATATCGAGAGTTTTAGCAATAAGAATAAAGAAAATCAAGTGATTACCAAGAAATCATGATTCAAATCATTAACCAATTTCCATGGGTAAAATGCAAAATTATCATTAACAAATGATATATACAAGTTCTAAAAAAAAAATAAAAAAAATAGGAAAGTGGAGAGGGGTCAATTTCATTAAGCAATCACTAAGAGGGGAGGTGGTTTTCCTACCAATACTTGGCCAATCCCTCTCATGATGCCATGCTTCAGAATGCACACATGTCCTTTGGAACAAATCTTCGTCAAATGACCAATGTAGCCCAATACCAGGGCATTCACAGCAGGCTAAAGAAGCCCCACATGTAAAATAACAACATATTGAAGTTAAGAAGGAATTATATGCTCAACATTAACCCAATGCATCATAAAAACATCAAGTTCTTGTAACCAACACCTTCAACACACCATGTGTATACCCTATCAACACAATTCATCCTCTGTGTAGCCTTTATATTGTAATAAAATAAGTGTTTATGTTAAGTGTTGTTATAATTTAGTTAAGAGCCTTGTAGACCATTCTAATGTCCTTAACATTGCACATTATGGTCATCATTTATGTGGATATTAAGAAAACAATCCATGTTCATCACATTTGTATGCACCACTTCATTTCAGAAATGCAAACACATGATCATTACATTTACATGCACCATTTTAATCCAAAAATACAAACACATGTTCATTAGCACTGCAATACATGAGAATAATTATATTGGAATGTTTTGGGCACTTGAGTCTATGACTATGACTCTCCACCAAACCATAAATAGCTGCAACCAAGCTCACTTGCAGTTGTCACCGCCGAGCCAGATTCTAGAGAATGAGGGTCTTGCATAAGGGATTGAGATCACCAAATTCTAGTTGAAATAGGGACTCTAGAGGACCTCCTTTCTCCACCCACCAACCACTTAATAGTTAACAATACACAGGGAATGAATAGGTAATCCACAGGCTTGTTTCCTTCACACAAGAACACATAGGGAATCCATAATCTCTTTATCCACCCAAGAAAAAACATGCTATCTAGAGGCTTGCTGCCTCCACCCAAGAATTTCAAGGGAATCCTGAGAAGCTAGTCTCCACCCTCCAAACAAAACACAGTGGTTCTGCCCACCATGGGGAATCCAGAACCCACCATAAAACCACACAACAAGAAGGATTCAAAGGTTGTCCTTCTAGCAATCGATGGAATAATCCTCCACGCCAATCATTAAGGGAATCCAAATAAATACTATCTCCACCCTATGGCTATACAGGGAATCGAGAGACCAATTTTCCTCACCTAGGAGATACCTTCTTCATGACAGTGTTTCTAGCCGAGCTAATAACACTGTAATCCTTCTTTCTCTGCAAGTCACCTTTGTTGTTCCTCCTTGCTTTGCTATTCAATGTTGATTGAGTGAATGAATGAGGTTGAACCCCTTTCTTTTCCTTTTGCTTCTCTTTTCTCTCCTATGTAGTGATGGAATTTCATTATCTTTACTTCCAGCACAATCCATTTTCATAAATTTCCTGTCCTTGTTACCTTATTATTGTTCTCAAGTAACATGGGATTGCATACTTCTCTTGGGACCCAATTTAATTATGAGAACACTTCCATTAAAACACACCAACTAGAATTTAGTGGTTGTTATAATAGTTTATATTTCCCACACAAGGAAACCTTGAATATCCCAAGCAAGAAAACCTACACAAGGAAACCTAGAATCCATGTCCCTTGACTCAACCCATTTTTTAATTTTATTTTTCATAAAAATATTTACATTGCATTTCATTAGGAAACCCAGTTGAGAATATCACATATATACCTACTAACAAGTGTGTGTGTATATATATATATATATATATAATATAAACCCATGCATATCTAAATACAACTCAATTTTCAAATAAGTATAACTTGTAATGCACACATGTGCCCATCAAAAGTTGTATATTATCGATAAATAAGAACAATAATGTAAATATGCATGACCACAAGGTAATTAATGCAAAATCCCACAGGTGTTGCAAAGGATGAATTTGGTAAAAACAAACCTCGTCAAATGAGGTTGAGTAACAATGGCTTCATTTTCGTCAACAAATGACAACAATTTCATGCTTGTATAAAATTTGTCCTTTCAGGTTAATTTTAAACTAGGAAATGGATATTTTTGTTTATATATTCTTTTTATGTCATTGAGTTTAATTTCACATTAAGAAATCAATGTTTTAATTTAGATTCTTATTAAAATTTATTTATAAGGAAAAATTATTCCCTACATTTGTGGTTCAGGGAACAAATAAAATAAAGAGCATTTCTCTTCCAATGTTTTTTTTTAATATTTTTTTATCTTGAATTTTATTTACTTGAATGCTTTCAATGGGGAAAGTGTGGGCCATTTCCTGGTCACATGAGGTCAATAAATAGATGGTTATTTCCAACAATAGAGGAGGTTGTTAAAGCTTTTAACGACCCAATAATCTTGGTATCCACGTGGACTCTCCAATTGCTCTCTCTAACATTCACACTACACGTATTCTTGAGTTGCACAATACAATAGCGGAAGGAATAAATGTGTGTTATGTATGAGAAGAGACACGAGAAGAAGGATACGAGGCCTCTATTGCCAACTGGCTCAGAGTCAGAGAAAAGTCGATTAAATGACAACCCAAGTACCACTCAGAGTCTACTTACCCACAATCAAGGAAACTAACATTTGTTGGGTGTTTACACATATGAAAGGCAACATGGAAATGAATTCTCAATCAATTTACAAGTAAATTCAAATCTTACAAAGATTTATGTTTATGACTGGGAATTGGAGTGGTAACACAACTACTATGCGCACATCCAAAAGTCAATTATTGTTATCTTAGAATTAGCATATCGTCAGTCGAGTTTAACCTAGGGATGAGATTGATACTTGAAGTGCATTCCACTTCAGGGTAATTACAAAGTAATACCAAGATTGTGTTATAAGGATAGGGCTTTGCATTACACTTTGAATGACCAACCCCAAGTTACAATTGCCACAATGTTTGGGCCTTTGTTGTTGATAAGACATACATCCAAGATTCTCTTATTAATTTCCATGACATATTTTAATATCATCAAATCACTGATATTTTATCATTCCAATAGTCAATGTTTTGGTGTTATTCTAATAGTTAAATGATGTGCGCTAAGGAGAGAGAAGCTTATCAATGAGAATGAATTATGTCCTTAACATTCTAATTTCATGCAGTGCTGGATTAATTCCTAACAAGAACATATGTAAAAATAAATCAACTTCATATGTACACAATCCCATCAAATCTAACATCCAATTGAAAAGAAAAACTAGTTTTCCTAGTTTGATACTTGTAGAGTAACATCCCGCCCCCCCCCCCCCCCCACATGGTCAAGGGTTGGCAAGATCTTAAAAACTTTGTGAAGTGAAACAATTCCCGTTTCATAGGATCAATTTGTGGTGCAAATTACATCCAAGGACATGAAATTATCTATATGTTATGATCACCTTTTTGTAAATATGCATTCATGTCTTTGGCTACTGATAGAGACTTGTTCTACGCTTTTGAGTCATAACTCAAATGATTGAGTACTGTGACGATTGTCATGTTGGGCTCTCAAAATTATGGGTTGATAAGGTGTAAATTTTTTCTTGTGTTACTTGAGTTGGTATAAATATGAAATCATACCAATATTCTTGATATATGGCTTGAAATTAATTGATGTTTGCATGCATAACCAGACCAGTTCCCACATATTTATTTGTGATCACTGGGTTGACCCTACAGAAAGCAAGTAGAATATGCCAAGGACCTCATCATGGTGTGGGAAAGGGATCATAATTACTTACTTTTAAATTATCCTACTTGTTCATCGCATAAGGTAAAGTCCAAAATCTAGATATTCCCATGTCGAGCCCTCTGTTTAACTATTTTTAGCAAAGCCAATTGGGTAGACTGATATTGGTGATAGGTTTTGGTTTCTTGCATGATATTTCATTTTTTTGGAGGATTTGTGGGGGAAATATTCCTTGGGATATTATATGAGATTATTTGGAGTCCAAAACAAGCTATAGCGATGGGATACTCAAGACAGACATGGAAAATATTAGCAAAGTTCTCAATGCTTAGATTGATCTGATAAAAAACACTCACAAAAATATAGAGGATTGCCATGTTAAGGTTTCAGAGGACCTGGTAGAGAAGATATCTAAAATATTTAATAATTATTAGGCTTTTGCATTTGGATTCCTTGAGTGGGATCACTCACAAAATGATTGTAAGCACACAACAAAGGCTTACGACACAATGGTGCACTTTTTGGGAAAGATGAACCAATTCAAAGAAATGTAGAATATGATAAGGAGGATAAAGGAATTGGGGGCTTGATTTCATGGAGAAATTTCAGCAAGGTGATAACAATGTATAAGACAACATAGAAGTGGGAGGGTACCATTCTCGTTTGGAGCAATATGGTATGAATATGGACACAACAACCATGAATGCGTTGTTGGATAATCTTCAGAAGGAAAGAATAATTGAGCATGTCTAATACATTTTTATTTTTTGATTTCAACGATCAAATGACTTAACTTTCCATACTTTAAATGTTTTGAATCTATGGATGGTAAATATGTAGTCATGTCAGATCTTGACATTTAAGTGCAAACGACTTCAAAAGTAAGGAATGGTTATTGTGAGAAAAAGCTCATTTGTCCTTCGTAGAAATTTTTTTTTTTTGAGTGAAAATGAATTCAAATTTTGATGAATCAAGCAATATAAAATGCTAATTACATTAATTCAAGGTAGAAGGAGGTGAATCAACAAATTAAAATAAGAGAATTCTAGGTTTACAATGATGCAAGAAATGTTTCTATCACCTGGGGTATGTTGCGTCCATAGAAGCCAAACATTAAAATTGGGAAGTATCTAAGAGTGAGAGATATCACAGAAAGGACTTCAATATATGGAGATAATCAAGTGGCATGCCTAGGTCGAGTGTGTGAACCGTGCTCTGATACCAAGTGTAGGGACCTTCCCTATGACGCCCTTTTTTTAACTCTCTCTCTCTCTCTCTCTCTCTCTTCCCTCTCTCTCTCCTCTTCTCTTATATTATATAAAAATTCATACTCAAGAAAAAGGAAACAAGTTCTAGATATAGGAACCAAATCATATTTAACTAAATACCAAGTGAAGTGATTTAAGTTATGACATTAAAAAATAAGCAATTAGGAAATCAATTTTACACTAGTCTATTGTTAATCACATCCTTTACGAAGTCACATATTACTTAAAAATATGTCAACATTGAAAGCACATAAATTTGAGATACATCGATAATAGCCACAAATCTCAATTCAACCATCATAACATTCATTTTTATAATCTGATCATCATAGATACATTGATGACATTTAACAAAATTTATGAATACACAAGGTAACATTCACCAAGGAGTGGAGATTTGATCTTTTCCTTGCTTCTACTTGCAGTCCCTTGTTGTTGTCTTCATTCTCTTGTGTAGAATGAAGCATCTCAATCGAATGTTGATGACTCACCGGTTGACTTCCCAACAGACTCCTTAGGTACTCTTCTTCCCCATGGACCCCCAAGTTGCAATGGGGATGTACAATAGAGGAAGAATGCTAGCTGATAGAGAATAACACTCTTGGCTCAAGATCCACCTCTCTAATGACCTCTACCTAAACAAACTCACTATACTTTCATAATCACTCACAATAACATTATCTCATCCAACTAATAATAAGGAAAAAAGGGTCCCTCTCCCATAGTTTGCCCCTTTCTTTATAGGAGGGTTCATAGGTGACACTTGGAACTTCATTTATAAATAATTATTTTTATCAATCTAAAAGTTTGATTATTCACCCACGCACATGTCACCATCTCACTAAGGCTATTCTAAATGACTCCCTATTTCTTTTCCTAGTTGTCTCTTGATTCCCCTTTTATGTTCCTTGATTTGAGTTCATTACTAAAGTGAACTGGTAGTCTTAGATTTGGTCTCCCAACTACACCCTCATTTAACTCAATTTGACTCTTAGATGGAGATCCTTGTGCTGGTTCTTGCCACATGGAGGTTCTCTCATGAAATTAAATTTCTTTAATTTAAATTTATTATTATTTATTTTCATTCACCAACCTCTTTTCTTGATGAGGTTAGAATATTTTAGGACTAATATTTCTAATTAACTCTACATCCATTTTCCCCCTTTTTATTATTAAATCACTTGTGCACATTATATATCTATAATTTTCCAAATGTGGAAAGGGTAGAGTTCTCAAGTGGTCCAATATTTTTATTTCTTCTTATTCTCCGTTTACCCCAAGGTTTATTCTTGATTTAGATAACTTGGTTCTAAAACCTCATTTACCACATTATGTGAATTAATATGATTATCATATCTTAAATATATTTCAATAGTTTCTTCTTGATGCCACGGGTGCCAAGTTAGTTGCGCCCTTTAATAATTTCCGTTTGAATTTCCAATGGTTCCATGCCAATCAATTTCCTCTTGATGCTAAGGGTGCCAAGTTGAACATGCCCTTCAAGAAATTCCATTTGAATTTCTAAAGGTGCCATGCTGCTTGCCCTTCAAGCAACCAATGGCTACAAGTGGAAGAACTAGGTGCGACAATAGAAACTACTAACCTTTCCTATGTCACCCTCTATAATGATACTGATGATGTTGGGGATCAAGGAATCTGCCTCAATGCATGTTCCCCAGTAAAATCATCGTGAGCGACCCATTCAGGGCCTACCCCCATGGGATTATGATCTTCAAGGTGAAGGCATCCCAACCCTTCTAGCCCAAGTCATAGTGTGAGTGCTAGCAGATAGAATCAAGGGCACTATCCCACCCCTCCTATATGGTTACATATATTTGTACAACGCCATCACTCATGTGCGAGTCGTTCGGCCAAGCAACTACCTTGTGCCTGTAGCCAACTAGTATGCCATTAATATTCATAGCAACATTTTAAATTGAGCTTTAAATTTTGAGGCAATAATATACAATTCAAATCAAACCAAATGTCACCAACCTATCATATACAATGCATCTGGGTAGTCTCTTGTGAGACTTGATAATCATCACTAGAAATTATTCACAATAATACTCACAAATATACTCGTGTATGCTAAATCATCACCATGACATAATCATCAACATATTGTTAAGCATGAGAAAACACTAATGTAAACTGAAAACATAATGAATCCATCACATGATTTAGACATAATCATAAACACATCCATCACAACTATTATCATCATAACATCAAACTCGAAAATAGTTATTATCACATCCACAAATAGTAATAATGGAAAATATCAATATCCTTGACCTAAGGTCCTCAAATAATAATATATGATCCCTGGCACTGTATCAAGGATAATGTCAGATCAAGATTAGTCAACCAGAGTGAGGCACTACATATCTCATCTCCTTGGGAGTAGATGTTTGGGAAATTTTGGAGACCAATTATAAAGTCCCTAATTCTATTATGACTGATGTAGTTGATAAGGAATTCTACACATCCAATGCTGAAGCCAAACATGCTATCTTAAGTGGATTGGAAGACTCAAAATTTGTCAAAGAGATGTAGTGTAAATCAACCCATGAGGTATAGAAGAAACTCCTAACTTATTATGAAGGGGATACGAAAGTTATATAATTTAGCTCACAAGCTCTCAGAGGCCAATTTGAAAATTTGAAGATGGAAGAAGATGAGGATATTGCTTAATAGTTTATTCAAGTTGAAGGTATTGTCAACTCCATTGCAAGCCTTGGTGAAGAAGTTAAGGATAGTTGTATTGTTCAAAAGGTTTTAAGATCTATTCCATAAAGATTCAATCCCAAAGTATCAAACCCTTAAGAACTGGCAGAATTGGACGAAATGACCATGGATATGCTTCATGGATCTCTCTCAACATATGAGCTAAGAATAAAGAAGGAAAAATCAGGTGTCAAGGAAAAAACTTTCAAAGCAACCAAAGAAGAGAAAATCAAGAAGATGAAGCAAAATCTAACTCTGATGAAGAAGAAGGAAAGTTTGTCCCAAAGTTAAATAGAGGAACCAACAAGTTCAAATGTAAGCTTCCTTTCAAGTGCTTTGACTGTGGAAGGATAAGTCATTATGCATCAAAATATCCTTATGCTAAGATGAATGATAGTGATGATGAGTTAATATTCAAGTATAAACATCAAAAGAAGAAGTAAGAAAGTAATAATAATAATTTATATTCAAAAGAACAAAGTGATAGTGAAAGTAATGAAAGTGTGACCAATGAGGAAAGGGGAGAAATATTATTCATCGTTGAAACTGAGGAACTTGAAGAAGAAATAGAATATGAGGGAGATCTTACAAGTGAATTAAAGGAAATAAATATCCTTAGAAAGAGGGAAGGTCTATTGGAAATAATATTGAGAGGGAGGGTGAATCAATATTATCAAATCTATAACTTTTTCATTTCCATAGTTAGATTTATATATGCTATTTCGTTGAAGGTAACTCGCGTGTACACACAACCCTATTTAAGGCAACCAATGTATATCAACCAAACTTATGATTCAGTTAATTCATCATATTTTGATCTTTAATGAGTGCATGAGTACTTCATTAACCATATAAACAGTAACCATGTGTATTAATAATAGAACAAACCATCACATATAAG
>APFE031053830.1:7399-39198 GCA_000404065.3 Pinus taeda
TTTAAAGGCGGCGTTGCTGCCCCATTACGAACTGGGGTCCAATGCGGCGATACCTTTGAATACAAAAGATAATCAGGCTCCAAACCCAACATAAACTTATGAATGAATTCTTTGAACACTGCTATGACGACGCGGGAAAACATTACAACCGCATTCTTTAAACCAAAAGGCATAATAGTGTACTAAAAGTAGCCCCACTCTGTCGCTAAAGTGGTCTTGCTTCGATCCTTTGGTATGATCTTAATTTGGTGATAACCAGAAAACCCATCAGTAAAGGAATAAGCCTCCAACCCTCCAACATTATCTAACGCTTCATTTGTAGAAAACATTGGAAATGGATCATGGACACATGCATCATTCAGCTTCTTCAAATCTATGCAAATCCTTCTTTCACCCTTTTGTTTCTTCTCTTAGACTACCATTGGACTCACCCAATCATACTCTTCAACAGGTTCTATAATGCCATTATCCAACATTTTATCTAGCTCTTAGCGAACCTTCTCCTTATAATTAGGATTAAGGCAATAAGGCCTCTGTTTGATAGGCTTTTCATCTAGCTTCAATGTGATCCGCATAACACCCAAATTGCCAAGTATGCCCTTTAAATCTGAAAACTTAGTGGGGAAGAGATCTTGGTACTCGCTAAGTTATTCAGCAACTTTGTCTACTATAGCATCGTCCCAATAGTCCCCAAACTTTGATTCTTCCACAAGTGCCAATGTTTACCTATCTTGTTTTCAAAGGTGTGGAAATGTCTGGGTTCTCTACTTGTGGTCCTTCTATTGTGCGATGCCCTTCTGTTTCTAGAATATTGATATTCCTTGGCTCTTCATCCTCCTCTTCAGCGGTCACATTATAGCATTCCAATGTGTGGCATAGCTGGGTGCTTCAATCAGGTTGGGTTCATTTCATAAGTTCCTCCAGCATTCTTAAGATAACCACTTTAATCTCTTGAAGTGCTTCGTCGATGCTTTCAAACACATCCTCGAAGCTAAAATTCAATAAGAAACTTGCTTTCAATACATCCCATTCTACAATGTCATGGCAGAGCTCTGTTTTGAGATACCAGTTCATGGGGATGGTATCCAAGGTATCAAAAAATATATGTACCCATTTTGGCTGTGGTTCTGTCCCCCACGCCTTAGTACACTTCACCAGGTGATCACATGGATTGTCCTTCCCACTATAATTCTGAGTCATCCTAGTATTAGCATGCCCAAACCGTAGCTTCATCATTCGCCTATAATCCCTCCATCTAGCAAAACTTTCCTTATGCATACCCCAACATCGTGCAAGCGTAGCACACAATGCCAACTCCAATGCTTGAAAATGGTGGTCTTCAAGGACTTCACGCTCAAATTCATCTAAAAACATATCTACGTCAGCCAAACCATCATAATAAGGTAGCTTTCTTACCTCTGACGAAACACAATGCAATGACTTCGTCATCATATTGCATCGCAAAGTAGATACTTCATGTAAACAATTTTGTCAATGATCTAATTCCTCATTTGAGTCAAAAGTGCATGAACTCTCCCAGTCCCATGAAATCCATCCATCCGCCATTGGATTGATCCAATCTTGATCTCGCGTTGTTATCTTGTATATTTGATCCAGCTTGTCATCACTTTCTACATAATCGTAAACAGGTTCAATATAGCGCGCTTCTTCAGCAAGATCCAAAGTCATTAAAACCCTAAGCAACTTCTTTTCGAAGGTCATTTTCCTCTTCTTTAAATTAATTACACCATTCATATCAATAGCTCAGTCAATTCCCAGGAGCATAGGGTAGGGATTACTGTCATCGAAAATTTCTATAACTTCAAAGTCCACTAATGCACTTGCACCTTCAATATCAACCGTCACTCCATACAATCAGCCCATGGGGATGATTTTCTGTTGATTCGTCATTTGGAGCTGAATCAAGAACCACTACAGCACATGCCTCCGCATTTTTTCCCATGTTTGTTTCATAAAAACATTCGCAACGAACCCTAGATCGAAAATCACCCAGTCCATTTCATAATCGCCTATCTGCACGGCTAGTCTCATCTCTCACCCCGTTCGTGCCCTAGGCTTACCAATCTTTCTAACTATGCACTGCTTCGTAGGAGTCTTTTCCTTATTGGAACACTTGTCTATTAATTCTTGCAATCCTTCAACAACTTTGTGATCGCGCAACAACTTCATACAAGTTTTCAGGAAAGTAGCTAGTATGGAAGGATCTATTTCCTACGACGCATTAGTCTCCAATGTTTTCTCCTAACTTCCTGAGGTGGAGGCCTCAGCAAAGTTCTTCTTTGCTTCCAAGAACGTCTCTTTAGCATGGTTCAGATCAAAATTGATTTCTTTCTCAGCATCCTTTCGTACCGATCCCTCTTCCTCAAGCTGCTTACCTTTTATTTGCGCCAGTCATTATACCACTTCTTAACACAATGTTTATGTTCATGTCCTCTTCGTAGGGCTCAGCCCTCATCATTTGTAAATTCTGCGTAGGCTGTTGAGGCTGCATTTTCTTCTCTTGCATTTTAGCTATTAGCATTGGGAAGTATTCTATGGCATGGTCGAATTGTCTACAGTATTGACACGAAAGGTGTGTAGGATTCAGGAAATCTCACGTGAAGTGCCCCAGTTGTCCACAGTTGTAGCAGATAACCTAACCACAACCTCTACCAGGTCCTCCTCCTCTTCCTCATCCTTAACCTTGAAAACCCCCACGCACTCCTCCCACACCTTGATTTGGGAGCCGATTTTTTGCTTGCATACGGCAAGTAGGGGTTCTTTCCATCATTAACTCATAACTTCAGCAATGGTGCTCATCATGGCCCACTAATTTACAGAAATTGCAAAAAAATTGTTGGGGTGTCTGAATGAATTTCTGAAGTAGGTGGCAGTTATCTGCCGCTTTTTGTCTAGTGACTTGAAAAATGGTGCACCATAGCCCAACTCTCGTGCTTGGCGTAGCTGAAGCTTTTGGCTTTAAGGGGGTTGGCCCCCTCCTATAAGGTAATTCCCGTATACTAGACAATGATCTTTATCATGCCCGTGGCCCTTGCACTTCAAGCACCAAACCTCTACGCGTACTTCTGACTTAGTCTCCTTTTCTTTCTTTAGCCTCTGTAATTCTAGGTACAACCTCCCTAACTACGAGTTGATCTGTTGTACCCCCAGGTTTCTATCCTGAATAGATGATACGTGCAGACTCATCATGATCTCTAGGGCTTCCACTTGTGTTGCTATCTTCTGCTATGACAGAGGTATTCATAAGTGTGGCAAAAGCGACGCTACAAATTAGTCGCGATGTTGTGTATTTGAGATTTGCATGTTAGCCTGCCTGATATAGCACTTCAACCTCTGATCAAAGTCCCAAGGTGTTTCATCAACTCTCATTCGGATCTCCTTAAATTTAATTACCAACTGCGCTTCAGATTTAGTCTTACTAAATTCTTTTTTCAAAGTTGTCTGAGTCTCTGCTAATGATGCCTGAGGATTATCAATGCAATGCTTAATGTACCAGGTTAGTGCGTGATCCTGCAAAGCGGTAACCAACTGTGCCTTATTTATATTATCATCAGTGATTTGTTGCACTGTCCATACAACGTTCGCAACAAACCAGAATTGCTCCGGATCTTCATTTCCTATTCCTTTGAAGATCGACATCTTCATTCTGTTTGCTATGATGAATGGTGGAGGTGCAGGTGGAGGTGGAGCAGATGGATGATATATTCTCGGAATACCCTGAGTTATTAACTAAACATTGCTTCACTATGTAGTTAGCACCGCCACTTCATTGTCGCTTGAAGGAGATTCAATTAATGGACTACACTTTGGACCTGATCCGTTACTTCTAAAGAATCTACCACTTTACGTAGCTCTAAACATTAAGGTAATGGCTTTACTCACTTTTCACACAGTAGCATTTTAATCCAAGTATTCAATGACCTCAAGTACTTACCTCGCGATCCCTTGAAGAATCTTCATTCCGCTTCACTATAGCTAACTGATGTGTCAACTGCAAATTCAATAAAAAATCCTCCTAGGATTCGATCAATCTAATGATCGACGGCTCGTGAGATCTTGTTTTTAAATGCCTCTAGTCGTCACTCCAATTCTAGAGTCCACACTATAGGACTATCGAGCTTCCACCTCCCTTGACCATCTCCTAATTTTGCTAACCACTCATATAATTCGCAAGGAAAAGTGCAAAAGAAAATTTCATGTATCTCTGTATAAAAATATCTATTCAACCAATCATCCTTCAACAGGCATGGATTCTTGTTTTCTTGAGCCACAAACTCATGAATCTTCCAATCTAACCACTTTTCAATCTCCTTCTTAGTTGCATTCCAATGATGCAATATCACACATATCTTAAGCAGATCCTGGTCCTGACAATGGAACCATTTGTTGGCTTTAGGGGTCCTGACCTAGGTTCGGAGTTAGTTGTGCCAACCAACAAAACCCTCAACTATTGGCCCTTTCAGCAATAACCTGCATAGTGTAGGTTGCAGTCTCACCCGAAGCAGTATTGGGGGATGCAAGAACCAAGTTTCTACATCCAAAGACAAGTGTGATATGTTTTTGTACCTTAGATCTGCTTCCGCACAGATCTGACCTTCCAATAGATCTTAAACCCTGAAATCAGCCTTAAAGACCTTCAATTCCTTGCTAATCCCTTTAATTGCATTATTTAGACCCTAAGAATATAGCCCCACTACTTTCACGCACATAAGCATGATTTCTACGGTTTCTGTGGCCTAGATCTGCCGTAGCACAAACCTATCTTCTCCTTTGATAACTCTCCTAGTTTAGATATACCACGTCGTGAATATCATTCAGTATATTTACTAAGCATAAACATATTCAATTAACCCAATTTGTGCAAAGGAAACACATTAACTCATGGGAACAATATTCAAAGCAAGATAAACAGATAAACAGATAAAACACAGATGCAAATATTTCCAACCCAAAATTAGTCTTTATCAATAAGAATTATTTCAGTACAAACTTCAACTACCCTATGCACTTAGCTGCAGTGGTCCACGCACTCAGTTGTGGACTCTTCTAAGCCTCCGTGCACTCAGCTGCAAATCCTTTCCTTTGCTACTGATAAAAGCAAAACTTCATGTCTATCAAACCTTTACAATATCATTCATCCATTCGTCTCTCTATTTTTATCTATCAAAAGTTATCTCTAAGACTCGCTATGACTCAACTATTTATAGCCTTTCTAATACAATACCATGGCCCTCGACTCATGGGTGAGTCTTAAAAACCGCCTATCACTTACCCAAACAAGGTGCCAAGACCCCTTTGACTCCTATCTATCTGTGCACTCCGCATCCACATTTCGCAGAGACTTTACATATTTTACAAAATTATTTACTAAAAATGACTAAGTTAATTCAATTCCACCCCTACAGACCCCATCCCAACAAGTACCTACAACTGGAAATCACTCATGACAAGACAACATAAGTCCGAAAAACTCCTAGTATAACATGCTTCATCAAAATCACTGATAGACTAGAACTAGGTGCTAGACTGGGAGGAAGGCTCAGGGATTGCACAGTGTGCAGTTCCAGAGACCAAGACTGGAGGATTGAGACTTATGACTCTATAATGCACAGTTCTAGAGGCCTAGGTAGGAAGACTGCACAGTTGAGGAGCTCATTGATGCAGGATTACCCACTGAGACTGGAAAATTCGCAGTTTAGGGGGGAGAGAGAGAGGTGAGGGGATTATGTACTTATGAACATTAGGAAGGCAGGATGACAACTTGTTTCTTGCCACTACACAATGCATAGAAGGAGACTGACAGTGAGGCTTGATTGCACAGTTGTAGAGCTTAGGAGGCTAGGATTGGGCACTCTGACTGAATATGCAGTCCTTAAAGGAAATAAATGCACATTGAATAGTTATAGGAGGAAAGGGTGAATTCTTGAGGGTTGCCAGTATGAAATGTGTAGTTTGAGGGAAGATTGAGCTTAAGTTGGTCAGGCATAAAAATTTCTAGAATTTGGTTATGGGACAGATCGCGCAAAGATGAAACCGAGGTAGGATTTGGACATGATCACACACTCAGAAAAATGATGACACAAAATTGAACACTCAAAATTTAGAAACGACATGATCCCCTTATTGCAACAACGAAATAACATACTCCTCTAATGGCAACACTGAAGGTACACTTTGCGACCATAGTGAATACACTTATGCAATAGTGCATGAAACTTTGGGAATGGGTACAATACATGTCCATATGATAAATAAGAGCCATTAGCACCAAATTTTTCCCTTGACATGAACCATAACTCCACTTTTTGTGGTGTGTGACACTTCCCATGCCAAAAGTTGACACTTTAGAAAGTGAGAGAAAAGTGAAAATGACACTTGGAATGACTTAAAGAAAGTGAAAGAAACACATGTCGGAGTGAAGATAACATGAAAACAGAAATTTTAAATTGAAATAAAGCCAAAATGACAACTGCGAATGTGAAAGTGACACTTGCAAAAACAAAGGTGTGCGAGAGCGAAAGTTGAGAAACTCACTAAAATAAAAGTACAATTGCAATCGAAGTGAGGAGGATTTCCAATGAAGAGTGCAAAATGACTGTCATCATGTGTTGTGTAGTATATTGGGCTTATGGATTGTTCAGTCACTATCACTAGTGATTGTGCAAACCTTATATTCAAGAGATGTGCAATGCCTATCCAAGCCTACATAGAAAGATGTGTGATTTTGAATTCAATGAAGACGGAGCATGTGTGATTCAGTGATCTTTACACTTCGATACTTTACAAAACATTAGATGACCATGAAGTGATCATAGAATGACATATTGCAAGATCCTTAGTATGCTCCAAAATTCAAGTGTAAGAAAAATTTTGGAGGGTGTTTTTCACAGTGAAAGCAACATGGTACATGCATTTGTTTATTTGGTTCATTTTTTGTCATTGGCATGGGTTTTGCTTGGTTTGATAGTGGTTTCAACCTTGCCTTGCCATTTCTTGGATAGCCATGGTGTGATGTGATTCATTCTTGGTTGAGCTTTGGATCTCCAGAAGATTTTGGATCCAGGAGAGGTGGTCTCAAGTAAAATCCCAAGGGTTAGGGGTGGAGCTGGGTTTTCTCCAAGATTCCCTCAACAGGTGGGTGGAGACAAGAAAATTCCTCAAGGTATGGTGAAGGAATTCTAAGGTATCCAAGCTTGTTTTGGTTTTGTAATCTCGAGACCCGTTTAGGGGAAATCATGATAGCTTGACGGTGGAGGTGGTTTAACCTATGGATTCCCTATTTGGTTTTATTTTGGTTTATCCATTTATGCTTGGAATATGTCATGGGGATGACTGGATGAAAGAAAGATTTGGTTAAGACCAATCTATGTTTGGGTGGTACATGGAAGTCCTTGAATTAGTTGGCTTTTGCATATGCTTATTCAAGCTATTTTTCTCATTATGATTTATGAGCACATGTATTGGTTATTAAGTGATCTTATGGCTAATTTGTCACGGTTTCTATTATGTTTATGTGTTATTTATATGCATGGTTCTACGATGTGCTATAGCTATGGCTCTTGTTCATGATTTGATAAGTATTTGAATGGTTGATGAATGCATGGGCTAACAAGTGTTATTGCAACTACTTGAGAAGGAATTATAGCTTCATGGTGATTCTCAGTTGAAGTTCAAAGTTTATGATCAAATATGCATTCATGACCTGCAACGTATATGTTTACCATATGTTTGACTAAATGTCTATCATGTACTAGGCATGTACTAATTTAGATCTTGTGTAAGTTTTGAATGGTTACCATTGTTATCATGATTGTCATGGTTTTCGAAAGTTATAAGCAGTTATGGGCAATGGCCTAGAGGCTAGCCTGAAAAAGTGGCTTAGATCTAATGACCACATGCATAGAATAGGAATTTTTTTGTCACAACCGTTGGTAGGAAATATTGTGCCTAAGGTTGGAACCTCATAACCGCATCAACAATGTGTCAAGGGTGTGGTTGGGGTATTAAGTTAGTGAAAAAGAGTTCTAGCTCAAGGATTGATCACCTGGGGTGGTTGGTATGCTCCTGAGTGGTCTATAGTCCCTCAGGTATATCATTTTACTTCTGGTTTGTAGGCACCACTTCCATAAATGAAACTTCGAGGTCAAGTCATATCATAGTGATACTTAGCTTATGTTTACGCTAGAGAGATTGTAAAAGCGAGTAAATGTAGGAGGAGTTATAGGGTGGTATCAGAGTGGCTTCCATTCTCTTTGGGTGATATCTGATACCACATGGTGGTATTAAAGCGAGGTTACAACACTGGACCTCAGGGTAAATGTATATAGTTATGCATGCATGTTGATTTTATATTTTCCTAATATGCATGCATTTGGATGGTTACTATTATCATGCATGTGGTTATTATTACAGTTTTGTGTCATCATGTATGATGCTGTGATATAGATATTTTGATGTCATTATATATATATATATATATATATATATAGTTTTAATATGTGATGACTTGTGCATATGAGATAGCCTCACCAGAGATACACAAAGTTATGGTTGATTATCTTTTCTATTTAGTTTATCTAACATGGTATGTTCACGGGAAGAAGAAGATTAGAGATGAGGATCATAATGGCGGATTACAGTTTACAAGACTCTCCTTATAGATCAATTAAGTAGCAGGGATATGGGTATTCTTATGATATAGCATATACATTAAGAAGTTTGAAGGCAAAAATTGATAATAGGCTAATTAAGACATAAGAAAGGCTTGCCAGAGCTCAAGAAAAGAAATTCAATGTTAATGCAATGATCCTTCAGAGCCAATCAGATTTGCAGAGACAGGGACAATTAAGGAGTAGTCATGGACACGAGGAAAGGACTAATGGGGCATATGGTAGTAGGTCTCGATCATGATACAGGTTGGACAAAGATGATATAGTCATAGGAGGTAGATGGTTGTATACACTTGACATGAGAGGTAGTGCTTATGGGTTCTATTATAGTTTTGGTTCAGAGAGACATCATAGTCATCACCACCATCATCATTATAGGAGTGAGAAGCATTATTTTCTAGAGGACTTCAAGAAAGCCATGCCTCTTACATTTGATGGATATATGAATAAGTTAGAAGATGTAGAAGAATGGTTTCTTTGGATAAGGAATTATTTAGATTGCATGACTATTCAAAGAACTTGAAAGCCAAGATAGCCACCTTCAATCTCAAAGGAAGAGAATATATCTGGTGGAAAGATGTGAAGAATGTTAGAGGCATTAGAGAAGAGAAGATGACTTGGAGTGAGTTTGAAAGACTCTTAAGAAAGTACTTGTCTAAGACATATTATGATGGAAGGCCAAGGAGTTCTATGAGTTGAATATGGGTTCCATGAAAAATGAAGAGTACATGACCAAGTTTCTGAAGCTTTTGAGGTATGTGTGTTGACAAGGTTAATCCTCTCTGTAGATAGAGACAATCCCTCTAGCCCAATTAGTGGGTCTAGCAATTGAAGTGACGATCAACTAGACATCTTCTTAGGTTATAATTGAATAGTAGAATGAAAGAGATGACCTACCTCGTTTTGATGCTAATTCAATTTTCTTTGTTGAGAGCCTCGAACCGCTTGTGTCATGGACTTGTTCCTACTTTTCTCAGCACTTATGTACCTACACAAATGATCAAGAGACAACAAAGCGTGCCAAAACCAATAGAAAATCCAATAACAACCTACTTGACTAATCAAGGAATGCCAAGCTAATACATACATGAACATATATATTTTGGGAAGATGAACCGGTAGTTGTATATTATTTAAAGAATAAAGGGAAGCTTACAACCATAGCCTTGATGTTGAAAGGCTCTCCTTGAGTGGTAATCCAATTTCAAGCCAAGAAACTCTCCAAACACTCCTTCTCCAAGTCTAATGAATAGCCTCTAAGCACAAACTCAGCATAGGGGTGCAAATGGACATAGACCAACCATTTGGGAATGGGAGAGGAGGAATTTATAGTCTTGGAGAGGGACATAGGACTGATCCAAAGATAGGATTATGCCCACATCTCAAGGAGGTAACTCATAGGGATAAGATGAATAGGTCAAGTTAGGAGGATTCGACCTCATCTATCTGAAACCACCTCTAGTTCACCAATTTGGAAGCTTCTCAATCACGAAGCTTCTCATTCTCTTTGGGAAAATTATGTTTTTGGGATCATCATGGGTATGCAAGACAATAGAGAGATACCATCGTGGGTCAAACACGATGCAACAGGCAACCATCACGGTTTTGAGCTTCATAAGAGCGATGACCCCCTTTTTAGGGTTTTAAGAGCTATTTCTTCAGGGAAAGCTCCAGACTTTTTCCAAGAAAAGTTAAAGGAGGGATATGAACTATATACATGGATGAGTGTACTGTATAATGGTCATGTTTCGTGCACTTTGGGGTATGTCACAGGGAAGTGTAGGAGATGTGACAAAATACTATGTAACAGATGCCCCCTAAAGCATGAAGGCAGAACGAGGAGTGGTGGCTGAGATGCTTTATGATCTTTTGGCAAGGATGAGGACACACACTATCAGGGGACCTGCAAATCAAGGATGCATATACATATACATATCTGAGATCAAGACAAGAATCCATGGCATGGATGTAGCCATCTGAATGATGAAGACTATATGAAAAGATCCATGGTATGGGTGCAACCATCTAGATAATAAGGATCATCATAAATATAAAGTCTCATGGTATGGTCACAACCATTAGTATATTTGAAATACGTGTACAATCATGAATGATGTATAAATCCATGCAACCTAAGTCATAATAGGAAATACTCAAGGTCTTGCGCTCCATCTCGACCTGATCAATGTACGAATTCTAACATGAGAATAAACATGTTGAAGTCGAACATGCTAGAAAACCACCTGATTACCGACCAATGATGTGCACCGTTAACAAGTATGACAGAAAACACCAATAATGACAATGGATCTCAAGGTACAATAGTACAATCCGTGATTGCCATTTTTATCAGCTTGTGTACCTCGAATCATCATGTTGGGGACATGCAAAACCAAATTCAAGCACCGTTTGTTTCTATTTCAAGCTTGTGTAAAAATGAAACCAAATTCAAGCACATTTTGTTTCCGTTTCAAGCTTGTGTAAAAAAGAAACCAAATCCAAGCATAGTTTGTGTTCGTTTCAATCTTGTGTAAAAATGAAACCATTCCCACTTTACATCTCGTCATTGTTGTTTTTATCAACCTGTTTTTTCTAGATGAGCCTTGTTTTTTTCCATTCCATCGTCACCATCTCTTTGGTCGATCATATGCTTTCACTTGGTTGTTTTAACCTTGTATGAGGAACATTTGCGATGAGTGGTCTTATTATATAGCCTCTTGACCATTACATGTTTTGAGCAGTTCGCTCATTACCAAAACTAGACATCTTCCTAGGTTATAATTGAAAAGTAGAACGAAAGAGATGACCTACCTCGTTCTGATGCTAATCCGATTTCCTTTGTTGAGAGCCTTCAATCGCTTATGTCACGGACTTGTTCCTACTTCTCTTAGTGCTAATTTACCTGAACAATTGATCAAGAGACAACAAAGTGTGCCAAAACCAATAACAAATCCAATAACAACCTACTTGACTGATCAAGGAATTCCAAGCTAATACATACATGAACATATATATTTTTGGAAGATGAACCAGCAGTTGTATATTATTTAAATAATAAAGGGAAGATCACAACCATAGCCTTGATGTTGAAAGGCTCTCCTTGAGTGGTAATCCAATTCCAAGCCAAGAAAGTCTCTAAACACTCCTTCTCCAAGTCTAATGAATAGCCTCTAAGCACAATCTCGGCATAGGGGTGCAAATGGACATAGACCAACCATTTGGGAATGGGAGAGGAGGAATTTATAGGCTGGGAGAGGGTGTTAGGACTCCTCCAAAGATAGTATTAGGTCCACATCTAAAGGAGGTATCTCATAGGGATAAGACAAAGAGGTCAAGTTAGGAGGATTCGACCTCATCTATCCGAAACCACCTCTAGTTCGTCGCTCTAGAAGCTTCTATATCATGAAGCTTCTCATCCTCTTTGGGTAAATTACCTTTTTGGGATCATTGCGGGTATGCAAGGGAACAAAGTGATGCCATTTTGGGGCAAACATGGTGCAACAAGCGACCATCGTGGTTTTGAGCTTCATAAGAGCGATGACCCTCATTTTAAGGTTTTAAGAGTTATTTCTTCACGGAAAGCTCCAGAAATTTTCCAAGAAAAGTTAAAGGAGGGATCTGAACTGTATACATGGATGAGTATACTATATAATGGTCATGTTTTGGGCACTTCGGGGTATGTCATAGGTAAATGCAGGAGGCATGAAAAAATATTGTGTAACAATGTGTCCAAACTCAAGGATGAGAAGACAAAGGTCCAAAGGTTCATCGATGGATTTCCTTGAGAATTTAAATATCAGATTGAATATGATGATCCTCATTCATTTGAGGAATCCATTAGGAAATTGAAGAATTTTTGTGAGCAATTGAAGCGTAACTCTGAGCCTAAGCATGATTATAAAGGGTATGAGAAGGCTAAAGGAAAATGGCCTCAGAAGTGAGGAATACCTTAGGATGCAGGTGAGAAAGAAAATGTGGCTCCTTACAAGAAGGTTAATGCAATTGAGAAGGGACATGGACCTCAACCTATAGAGAAGAAGAATAAAGGTAGTGGCAAAGAACTGTTCTAGTGTTAGATTTGTGGCAAATACCATCACAAGAAGGATTGTCTATTTTACCAGGGTGCAAATAGTTGAGGATGTTGGTCAGAGCATTCCTTAGATCTATGCAACACTTGGTAACAGGCATGCAGACCATGAAGCATCCATTATTGAGATGGAAGGTAAGATTTGCGATCGAGTTATTTCCATTTTCATTGATCCTAGATCTAATTATAGTTATGTTAATCCTAACCTGGTGGATAAGTGTGGCTTGAATAAAGAAGTGCATGCAAAATCTTTGTTGGTGCAATTGGCTACAGGGATCAAGAAAAGAGTTTATCATTGGGTTAGATCTTGTGCATTTGAGCTGAATGGTATGCCTACATCAACACATCTAAATGTTGTTTCTTTGAGATCATATAGTATGCTTTTGTTCATGGATTGGTTGTTTACTCATAGTACCAAGGTAGACTACTATGACAAGGCTATTGAGTTCCTAGATGATGATGGAGAGAAGAGCATCTTGCAAGGAAAGAAGAAGCCTACATCAGTGAGAATGGTTACAACCATGCAAGCTAAGCACAGTTGCAAGAAGGGGTGTGTATTATTTGCAATGCATATTTCCAGTGACAAAGGAAAGGATGTTGAGGATGATGAAGTCCTGAAGAGGTAGCCTATTTTGTAGTAGTTTCAGGATGTATTTCTTGCCGAGATCTAAGAGTTACCTCCTCATAGAGAAGTGGATTTATCTACTGAGTTGGTACCAGGAGAAACACCAGAATCAAAGGCACCTTATAGGATGAGTACCCAAGAGTTGGTGGAATTTAAGTTGCAAATTAAGGAAATGACTGATAAAGGATACATAAGGCAAAGTGTGTCACCTTGGGTGCACCAGTGTTGCTTGTAAAGAAGAAGGATGCTACTTTCAGACTGTGAATTTATTATAGGCAGTTGAAAAAGGTGACCATCAAGAACAATTATCCAATGCCGCATATTGATGATTATTTGATTAGATGAAGGGAGCAGTAATGTTCTCAAATATTGATCTCAGAGCAAGATATCGTTAGGTGCACATCAAAGAAGAAGATATCTACAAGGTATGGACATTATGAGTTTGTGGTGGTTCCTTTTCGTCTTACCAATGTGCTAGCAACTTTCATGTGGTGGTATGGACATTATGAGTTTGTAGTGGTACCTTTTGGTCTTACCACATTCCATACAAGTTATGGACATTTGAGTTTGTGGTGGTTCCTTTTGGTCTTACCAATCCTCTAGCCACTTTCATGTGTTTGATGAACAATGTGTTGCGCCCTTACCTATACAAGTTTGTGACAGTTTTTATGTATGATATATTGATATACTCCAAGAATGAGGAGGAGCATGCAGAGCACCTAACAGTGGTGCTGAGATTGTTGAGAGAGAATCAGTTGTATGTTAAGATTAGCAACTACAGTTTCTTTCAGTCTCAAGTTCATTATTTAGGGCATGTTATTTCCAAGGAAGGTATAGTATTGGACCCAGAAAATATTAGAGATATCATGGAGTGGCCAACTCTTAGGAATGTGGATGACGTTAGATCATTCATGTGACTAACATGTTATAACTTATGGTTCATTAGGAACTTCCCAAGGATTTCCTATTCTATCACATCCTTTCAGGAAAAGGAAAGAAGTTTGAATGGACTGAGTAGTGTGCAACTAGTTTTGAGTAGATGAAGCATTGGCTTACAAAAGCTCTGGTTTTGAAGATAGCATATCATGATAAGGAGTTTGTAGTTTGTACAGATTCTTGCAATATATGACTTGGTGGAGTCTTGATGCACGAAGGACAGGTGGTATGCTATGAGTCAAGGAAGCTTAATGGGCATGAGAAGAACTATGTGACTCATGATTTTGAGTTGGAATCTATCATTCATGCATTAAAGATGTGGAGGCATTATCTTCTTGCTAGGAGGTTTATTTTGATGAGTAATCATAATGGACTGGGGTACTTGTTTGACCAGCCTAATCTGAATTCCAGGAACTCTAGATGGTTGGCTATCCTCAATGAGCTTGAATTTGAGATTAGATACATCAAGGGAAAGGAGAACATGGTTACATATGCTCTCAATAGGAAAGTGCAAGTAAATCATATTTCAAATGTGCGATCTTATGGGACAAATTTATTGGAGCATATATTGCATGTAGGAAAATAAGATGAAAGGTACCAAGAGCTGAAGCGGAGGTTGCAGCAATAGGTTGAAGGTGATAGAGATGAGGAGTATCACCTCATGGCAGATGGCTTGGTGAGATTTAAGAACATGATTTATGTGCCAGATAACAATGATCTCAAGAATCTTATCTTGAGGGAATTTCATGTCAAGCCATATTTAGGCCACCCAAGATACCAGAAGACTTTGAAAACGATCAAGAATTTCTACTATTGGTTGAATTTGAAGAAGGAAGTGGTTGAGTTTGATGCTAGATGTTTGGATTGTCAACAGGTGAAAGCTAAGTGTAGGCACCCCCCTAGTCTATTATAGCCTATTATGACTCCAGAATGGAAATGGGTGGTCATTTCCATAGACTCCATTACAAGGTTTCCTAGGACATCTAGATACAATAATTCCATCATGGTTGTGGTTGATAGGTTGAGCAAGGTATCTCACTTCATTGTAGCGATGTCTACGAATTCAGCTAGTGAGGTAGCTCATATCTTCATCAAGGAGATACTTAAATTTCATGGTGTTCCCAAGAATATCACATTAGATAGAGATGCTAATTTCACTTCCAGGTTTTGGAAGGAGTTGTTTGTAGGATTGGTGACAGAGTTAGATTTCATCACAACTTATCATCCGAAGAGAGATAGAGAGGATCAACAAGATTCTTCAGGATATGTTGAGGATGTATGTTATGCATCAACAGAGGAGGTGGGAGGAGTATCTTCCACTAGTATACTTTTCTTATAATAATGGGTATCATGAATCCTTAACGATAAGTCCATTTGAGGCTCTTTATGGGCGGAGTTATAATACTTATATCAACTTGAGTGATCCGGTGAACATGGTGCTAATTGGACCGGACATGTTGGATGAGATGGAGTAGGGGATGAAAGTTATTAAGAGGAATTTAAAGGCAACACAGGATAGACAGAAGAACTATGTGGATCAACATAGAGCATTCAAGGAGTTTAAGATTGGGGAAGACATTTACTTGCACATCAAGCCCAAGAGGATCTCCTTAAGGATTGGGTCATGTGCCAAGTTGGCACATCAGTATTATCGGCCTTTCGAGATCCTTGAGAGGATTGGACTAGTGGCCTAAAGACTTGCACTATCGCCAATAGTGAAAGACCATGATTTTTTCCATGTTTCATTACTTAAGTGATATGTGAAGGATGTTGATTCTGTGATTGATTGGTCTATATTGCAAGTGGAACCATAGGGAGAGTTCTAGCCAAAGCCTCAATGCATCCTATAGTAGAAAAAACGCATGCTCTGGAACCGAGCAATAAAGCAAGTTAAAATGCAGTGGAAGCACTTTTGGCCCAATGAAGCTACATGGGAGATGGTTGATCAGATGTGGGCTTTATATCCTTCATTATTTGTCAGTTTAAGAAAATGAATTTTTGGTGTGTATATATATATATATATATATATGGTTGTAAATACTACATTGAGTTGTGCTATAAAGCTCCAATAAGCAGTATGTTTGTTTTGTTTCTTCAATAGGATGTCATTGTAAATACTACATCGAGCTATGTTATAAAGCTTCATAGGAAGTATGTTTTTTTCAGTGATTTGTTGGTCATAACTGTCATAGAACACCGAGGATGGTGTTCCCCTAAGGGGGAGGGGTTTGTAACAAACCCAAGTTAAAGTTCCATGTGATAAAGGATAATAAAGGAAAAATAAGACCAAGGTCATGGGACACATATTCCAAGCTGAATGGTGGGAAAACATTGTGGTGGGCATCACTTGTAGTTTAATTATGGTTATGGAATTTGGAAAAGGAAAAGAGGCAATAATTGGCATTTAATTATGATAAATAAAGGAAAATAGGAGAAAAAGAATATGAAGAGACACAAACATGCCTACAAGGGAAATTAGAGGAAAATGAAGAAAAAGGAGACATCAACAATAAAAAGGCATCATAGAAACAATTCACAAATTTTTTCAGTTTAGTTGTTGGCTCTCTTACACTATTGCACACTTAGAGAATTTTTGGATCACTTTAGCATTCACTCAAATTTGGAGAAATGCAAGTAAGCAAGCAAGGGAAGGAAAAGGACATGTAAAGGGAAGTGAAGGAAAGAAAGGAGAAGGTTGGACCAACATCTTCAACAGGAAGATTTTCCAGGTAATAGGTTGCATGTGTGATTTCCTTGCTAGGTTGTGAATACATTGTACATGAATTTGTGTTATCTAGTTCATTTTTTTTAATTGACATGGGTTTTGCCTAGTTTGATAATGATTTCAACCTTGCTTTGCGATTTCCTAGATAAATATGGTGTGATGTGATTCATTCTTAGTTGAGCTTTGGATTACTAGAATATTTTGGATCCAGGTGAAGTGGTCTTAGGAAAAATACCAAGGGTTAGGGATGGAGATGGGTTTTCTCTGGGAAGCCCTCAATAGGTGGGTGGAGACAGGAAAATTATTCAAGGTATGGTGAAGGAATTATGAGGCATCCAAGCTTGTTTTGATTTTGTGATCTCAGAATCCATTTAGGTGAGATCATGATAGCTTGAGGGTTGAGGTGGTTCAACCTATAGATTCCCTGTTTTTTTTGTTTTGGTTTATCCCATGATATCCCACATTCATGCTTGGAATATGTCACGGGGGTGATTGGATGAAAGAAATATTTGGTTCAGCCTAATCTATAGTCGGGTGGTATGTGGAAGTCCCCGACTTGGTTGCTTTTGCATATCCTAATTCAAGCTATTTTCCTCATTGTGTGATTTATGAAAACATGTATTGGTTATTAATTCATCTTATGGCTAATATGTCTTGGTTTATATTCTAGTTATGTGGTGGTTATATGCATGGTTCTATGATGTGCTCTAGTTATGGCTCTTGCTCATGACTTGATAAGTACTTGAATGGTAGATGAATGCATGGGATAATAAGTGTTGTGGAAGCTACTTGAGAGGGAATTAGACCTTCTTTGTGATTCTCAGATGAAGTTCAAAATTTTATGATCATATATGCATTCATGACCTGTAACTTATATGTTTATGATATGTTCGACGAAATGTCTATCATGTATTGGTTCAGATATTGTTCAAGTTTCGAATGGTTAGCATTTTTATCATCATTACCATGATTCTGAAAAGTTACATGCAATTCTGGGCAATGGTCTAGAAGCTAGCCTGAAAAAAGTGTCATAGATCTCACGACCACATGCACCGAACAAGATATATACAGTCACAATCGCTGGAAGACAAGCTTTTACGTGTGGTTGGAATCTCATAATCACATGCACAATGTGTCAAGGGTGTGATTGGGGTGTTAGGTCAGCGAAAAAGGTTTCCAGCCGAAGGATTGATCACCTGGGGTGGTTGGTAGGCTCCTGAGTGGTTTGTACTCCTTGAGGGATCTCAATTTACTTATGGTTTGTAGGACCCACTTCCATAACTGGAACTTAGAGGTTGGGTCATATTATAGTGACACTAAACTCATGTTTACCCTCGAGAGCTTGTAAAAGTGGGTAAATGTGGGAGGAGGCATTACATCAACCATGCCATTGTGAACAACAACTTCTTCAGTAGCAACAAATACATTTAAAAATGTAACGTCTTTCGGTTCAACATAATTATTTGAAACGCAAGGAAGAGAAAGGATATGTTGAAACCATTACATTAATTCTATATTTGAAGGTCTATCTTGAATTTAATTTTTTACTAAATTAGTTTTAATCTGATGATAAAATCCATTGTACATTCACCTTCAAATTTACCTAAATTTTCAAGTTTGAAACATCCCTACTCCTAGTCATAATCTTCGAATGCATGAAGTAATTTTGTTATAAATTCATCCCAACTATGAATAGAGGAAATCGATAGTGATTTGTACCATTTTTTGGCTTGGCCCATGAAAAGTTAGAGTAAAAATTCGACATAGTACACATTCATCAATAGCAGTGAAAGTGCAATTTGTAAAATTTTGAATAAATTTTAAAATGTATTCATATGTGGAAACATTACTCTTACCATCAAACTTTGCCTTTGACAAGAGTCTTACAATTTTCATCAGAGTGTTGGAAGATGCATGTCTAGAGATGAAACTCCATTTAGAATTTTAGAAGTGGCCATTGCAAATAAATAAAAAATTAAAGTACAAACTCCAAAGGGATGACTCGTCGGTGGCCCTCCTTCTAGTAACATAAATGTTGATGGCCAAAGTTGACCATAATCAACATTAAGGAAATCACCTGGTCAAGACCCTAATTAGAACCTTATCCATTTAGGATGGTGATTTTTTTTTATTATAGGCTCGGGTACCTTAACCTATAACTAGCCTAAACTAAATGCCTAATCTAATCTAAAACTAATCTAAATGCATAAATCTATTATAATTATGACTTTACCTGCTAGTGTATGTTATTACTTGTTGGTACTAATAGGAAAAGGGAAAGAGTTTCCTTTCCTTTCAGCCGCTTGAAGAAGAAATTCTTTTTAGTGGGTTGAAATAAAGGCTAAGCTAGGCCATAAGGATGCTCACTCCTACGTAAGGAAACTTTTGCTAAAATTTCCCAAATGAAAATGCAAATGCAATCTAATCTAAGATTCATATATCAAAAGGAAATCCTAATCTATATCAATTAAAAGGAGGATTAGTCCTACTTCAAATCAAGAGCAAGAAAATGTAACATGGACCAGATTGAACATAAAATAAAATGGATCCAACAAGCCATAGAAATAGTTCTAAGACATGTTACCTGTTTAAGTAAATATGCACATACAATTATCTGATAAATAGTTACCAGATCTCTTTGTGCATATATTTAGATCCAAGTGAGATTTACTTATGAGCCAATAGATCATGTTAAACTATTGAAATATTTATATAGAACAACAAGACTAAACAAAACAAATATGACATTAAGTTGATAGCTAGCTAGTGGCTTAATGGATAAAATTCTGCTCAAATGCACTAGTTAGCCATAAATCTATCTTTATCCAACACTGCAAGATAGCTTGACGATGATTTAAAATAAATATGAATTGTTCTAATCTAACAATAGTGCTTGAAAAGATAATCATATACATAAAAAAAGAGGATGAACAAGGAATAAATGATCTCTTTATTAAGACTTCAAAATAGGTAATAATGCTCAATAATGGTTACAAAAATATGGATTTCTCTCTTTGTTGCTCCAATAGTTAGCCAATTTTATACAAAATAGGTCCCCTACAATAGTGAAAAAAAACCTCATTTTCCAAAAACTGGAAACCTTGGCTCATTTTCAAATCTCATATTTATAATTTTTACAAATTAGATCCAAAAGGGGAATCAGATTCAATGACAGTTGAATAAAAATTATGAGATCTAATTTGAGAGATGGGAAAAATAGTCTTGTTTCTCTATTGCTCAAATCCCATTCCTTTAAACCTCTAAGTCATGATAGAACTAACCAACCTGTAAATAAATCAACAAAAACGTAATTAAAAGGATATCAAATGTGCAAACAAAACCAAAATTCCCAGAACTAAAGAAACAAACTTTCTAATTAAAATTCAACTTAATTGATTAATAAAAGATAAATTTAAGCTCTTATGGATCTCTATTGTGCTATCTCAACCTAATGAGAAATTTGAAAATCAATTACCAACAGCAAACAACTCTTGGCAAATGAAACTTCTCCAAAAAAAGTTGCTTAAAAAATTAAATTGGTTACAAAATATCAACCCAATTTTCTCCTAATTTTTTATGGAGTAAATGGCTAGATTTGCTTGAATAACCATGATAGTTGTTCTCCTCTAAAATATATTTCCAAACAGCCCTCATAGGCATGATTTGGTGTAATAGATCTCGAGATATGTTTGATCAAATTTGGAATCCTTAAACTAATTGAAATTTGTTTAAACGGTAATATTTTGTTTGTTCTTTGTTATTTTTAAAACTTCAAACTATTAAAATAATTTTAAAATAAAATTTGGGGAGGGAGTTGGGTGGGGCAACGCAGGGGGTTCAACATATAGCTCATGTAATAAATATACATGGGAGATTAAACCTTTAATTTATGCTAGATAGGCTACATGAAGATGGAGGATGTGAGTGGAGAGTGGGGCCCATGGAGGTGGGTGGAGGAAGGGTCCCTATTTATTATATTAAATTAAACTTCAAACAAAATTCAGCCCTAACGACATTAAATAAAGTGGGTGGGACATGAAAATATGAAGTGTTCAACGTTGTGAATATTTCCATCTCGCTGTCTATTTGTTGGGAGCGTTGAATGGTTGTCTTTTGATTTTGGAAGACAAGGGCTCGGTTAACAAAGGTTTTGGTTTGTGTTTTATAAGCTCCCCCATATTCGTTTAATAACGTTTTAACCTATCACGTGAACTCTTTCCCCATTCACGTTAAGCTTATATGTTTTTATATATTGTTTTATAATTATATAATGGGAAAAACTGGGAGGGTGTGACAAGATGATTTTTTATTATATATATATATGTATGGGTAATTAAATTGAAATAATATTTATATCTATATATAATTAGTAATTAATTAAATTAATAAAAAAAAAAATTAATAATATATTTACAAATATAAATATATATATATATATTGTTTAATATGTTTTTGATGTTTTAGAAGATCAAAATGATTTAAATTTGACCAATCATGACTCAAACAATGTGCAAAATCAAGTGAAATTTCTGTCATTGGAAGATTGACAAGAAAACAAAAATGATGGAGCCATAAAAAGTTAAAATCGAAGGACAATCAAAATCACCCAAAATGAAGCTAACTAAAGAAATTAAGAATGACATCAGCAAAATTTAAATGGAGGGCCCTATAATTTTGAAAACAATAAGGGGAGGTGTTGAGGCCTCAACACCTTCCTAGATCTTGTCTTATTTCTCCTTTTAAAGGTAGAATGTGACCCCCTTCATTAAATTCAAACTTTATTCTCCAATTCTAGAATGCATTGTTGATTTTACCTCATCCATGTTTAGGGTTTATTCAATATTCTTGCCAATTTCCTCTTCAGGTCATTTAGTAATCTCATCATCTAAGATCCCTACTTCTTTTTATTTTGGTAAAGATTCTTTTCTTATTTTAATATTTTCACCTCATCTGGTAGTTTTTTGTTATGGTTTCATAATCTACATATTTCTTCATTATCTTTTTTTCAATTCTCCCCTCGCATTATTCATTTTACAATTCTCCTTGCTACCATTCCCCTATTTTAATTATTGAATATGATTAATGACTAGTTCATTAAGATTTGGTATCTTAGATAGTTCACCACCCTTATTCTTAATATGTCTTTAGCTCTTTTTTTAATTAATCTTTAATTTTATACAATATCTCCATTTTTGTATCATTTATCCATTCACTTGAAAATAGATTTTAAAATTATTCTCATGTGATGTTCTAACTTGTGTCATAATCGATATACATCCACCACTCTACAACTTCATCGTTCAAATAAATACTTATTCCAAGAAGACTCTCACAATTTTTCCTTATTGATGATAAAGTGCCACAGCGGAAGCTACACACTAGTTAAAACTAAATGATGCATCTACAACAACAAAAAATCATTAGAGGAAATTTTATGCTAAAAAGTGGCCTCCTAAGGAAAAATAATAAAATAATAGTTAAAATAATAAATAGAGTATAAATTTTGTTAGGGAAAAAGAGAAAACTCCTTTTTAATTGTATTTTTGGCTTGTCTGCTTGTAGGTTTACTCAAATTTCAAGCATAGACACTTGTTGGATGTGCAATTAAATTTCGCATCCAACAAGTACCCATCATGCATAGTTTTGAGAAGACCCACATTGACAAAAAATGAATATAGATTAAAAAAGGGTGTTGAATGCACTTTTTTATGTATTTTCAATTTTTATCAACGTGGGTCTTCTCAAAAGTATGCATGATGGGTACTCGTTGGATGTGAAATTTAATTATGCATCCAATGAGTGTCTAGACTTGAAATTTGAGTAAAAGGAGATAAGCTAAAAATACAATTAAAAGAAAATAGTTTTTCTTTTCCCTCAAAAATATTTACATGTACCTATTTTTAAATTTAAAGGATTTTGATTGGTTTACATATTATGACATGGAAATTACATGAGAATTTCGTGGGCACTTTTGGGCTAAAATTTCCTATAATGGAAACAAATAATATTAATATTCAAAACCTATGATACCAAAAATAGTTCCCTACAAACCAATATTCAAACATAAAATCACAAGAAACCACAATTCAAACTTAAAATTCCAGATTATTCGCATATTTGTGCATTAAGGAGTTTGGGACCTTTCTCACTTCTTGCTTGGCCCAACAAATACATTACATTCCTATTTATACTTAGAGAAAGAAAGATCTAAAATTCTCAAGAGATAATTCCTCTCCTAGGCTTTTGGATGAAGTTGCCAAAAATCCTATTTTTAAGAACTTATCATAAGTTTTTCCTAAATAACACATATTCTTTTTTTACATATCATTATAGACTTTTATATAGTCAGTATTTTCTAAAAGTATACAAAATCTAGAACTCTTTAAAAATTGTTAGATTTTGGGAAATTAAATATATATTTTATTAGGATGCTCCTGCATTAGACTCCCATGGTACAAAATTTTCATGACCCCTTGGTCATGATTTTTAATCTGCTACCATGTTGACACAAAAAATGAGATTTGTAGCTTTCATTGCAAACTACAGTGCCCAAATTGCTACTACAGAGTGCACAACCATTTCCATCAGGTTTTGAATATTGTATTAAAAAAATTCAATGATTGAATCATAGAGCATAAACAAAGAGAAAATTAAACCTACCCACAAGAACTTAGAATAGACTTCCAATGTGTTTTATTCATTTAGAATGTCCTCTTATAGACAAGAACTGAAATTTTAGTAGAGCGACCATAGGGTACTTGAAATTTATAGGCGACAGTATAGGAATACAACATAGTAGCCAAAGCACTATCTCTCAATCATGTAGCAAGAGAATGTCTCTCCAAATTACACAATAGCCAAAAGACAAAAGTCTCGAGAGCCAGAAGTAGAAGCCCATAAGCCCAAAAAAAGTCCATTTTGATCCTCGTTATTGTATTTTATTTCTCACGCTACTGACCTCTTTTCTTTCCAATTGAAAAAAGTCATTTCCCACGTTGCTGACATCTTTGCACTCCAGAACTGAATCTATTTGATTCCTCATAGTATGCATACCAAGAATTCCATTCTCGTAGTGCATCTAGTAGTGGTTTTCTTGTAGCAGTAACTGTTAGTTTGGGCATATCAATGACAGCATGCAAGAAAAGTATCAACACATGATCCTAGGAGTGTTGGGAACTCAAAAGTAGTTGTCACTTGATAAAACATAGTTACAGGAGTGACAACAACTATTAACTCAGTGTATCAAAAACTAAAATAATTAGGAGTGTCAGAAACTGAAAATACATGGGAGTAGTAGCACTTATTTTCCTACATTACAAACTCAAACATAAACTTGTCTTTGATTGATGAGGATTGTTTGAGGCCAAGGATGCTCCTACATCAGACACCCTTGGTAAGAAAATATGAGCTACCAACTCATGTGGAAGTTCCTTCATAGACTAAAGTACCTCGTAGGTGTGCTAGCTCTTGTTAAATCACCCACAATGCATCCTCAAATCCCTTATTCTTCCATTTGACCAAATACTCCAAATCCTCCCTTGGAGATTCTTCTTTCCAACCCTTGTGATGATAATTTCTTCTATTTCTTCAACAAGCTTAATTGGTAATTATTCCTTCCAGTTAGTGGGCATACCTATCTCTTCATTTTTTTCTCCTTCATGGAACTCATATAGATCAACCACATTGAATATTAGAGAGATATCCAAGTCTCTCAGTAACTCTAGATTGTAGGCGTTTTCAGAAAATTTTCAAAGAATTTTGCATGGGCTTATTTTCTTATATTTCAACTTGTTGTAGCTACCCCTAAGAAATCTTTCTTTTTGTAGATGCACCATTACTGATTCTCCTCTTGCAAATCCTTTGCTCTTCTTTTCAAATCTACTTACCACTTGTACCTATCATCACTTTGTTGCAATCTTTTCTCCACCTATTCATGCATTTCCTGCAATTTTTGTGCAAAATCACTTACATCATCACTCTTCCTTTCCTCCAAATCTATTAACTATATCAGGTCCAAAACACCTTTTGGTGACTAGCCATAAAATATTTGAAATGAACTCTTACCAATTGATCTATTCTTTGAGTCATTGTATGCAAACTCTTCATGTTCCAAGAACATATCCCATTGGTTGGTATTTTCTCCACTTAAGCTTTTGAGCGAATTTCCAAGGCTCATGTTCACTACCTTAGTCTTTCCATCCGTCTATGGATGATAATATGAAGCATATAATAATTTAGATCCCATTTTCTTCAATAGCATCCTCTAAAATTGACCTGGGAAACTTGTATCACTATCTGAAGTAATGGTTCTTCGTAAACCATGAAGTCTCACTACTTCCTTAAAGAATAAAACAACCACTTCAATAACATCACTAGTTCTTTTGCATGCTATGAAATGTGCCATCTTCGATCTACAACAACTACCATTGAATCATGTTTCCTTGTGTCCTTGGAGAACCCAAGAAAAATTCCACGTTCACGTCTTCCCAAGGCCTTTCTCGTACTGGAAATGGAATATACAACCCCAATTTTAACTTCGACCCTTTGCTAGTTGGCAAACCCTACAACACTCAACAAAATTTCTAACTTCCTTGTTGATGCTAGGCCAAAAATACCTCTCCTTTACCAACGTTGTTGTATTATCCATGCCAAAATGTCCACCTAATCCCCCACCATGTAGCTCCTTAATAAGATTCAACCTCATTGGCCCTTGAGGAATGTACAATTGTTTATTTTTAAATAAAAACCTTTCTCAGATATGGTAATCCAAGAGAAATATTGTTTTGTCCACACTCCAAGGTTACTTACAAGCTATCCAAGCCTCTCTAAAATTGGCATCTTTTGCATACAAATCCTTCATCCAAACTCACCACTTACGTTGAAAAAGTGTTGAGTAGCATCACTTTCCTACTCAAAGAGTCTACAAATTTGTTTGACTTTCTAGATCTATGCTTCATAACAAATGTATAACTTTGCAAGAATTTAACTTACCTTGACTGTTGATACATTGTAAATCCTTGTGATCAGTAATAAGAAAAAATATTTGGGAAGAAAATAGTGTCTCCACTTCTTCAAAGCTTACACAATAGCATAAAATTCCTGATCATATATAGAATACTTCTTCTTAGCATCATTTAGCTTCTCACTGAAGAATTTATTAATCTACTTTCTTGACTTAAATTGCCCCAATTAATGTCCCACTTGCATCACATTCAACTTCAAATACTTTATCAAAGTTTGGAAGCGCCAAAAAAGTTTCTTTGTGACCTTATTTTTTAGATCTACAAATTCTTTCCATGCTACTATTTTCCATTTAAAATTCTCTTTTTTCATGCACCTAATAAGAGGTTCAATAATCTATCTAAAATTCATAATGAATTTCCAGTATATGCTTGCCAATCCACGGAAGCTCCTAACCTCAAAAGTCGATTGAGGTGTTGGCCAATCTAACATAGCCTTCACCTTTTCAAAATCCATCTTCAAACCTTCCTTGGAAATCACAAATCCAAATTACACTAATTCATTCTACGTAAATGTACATTTTTTTAAGTCAATTAGCAACTTCTCTTCCTTCAACCACTCCAACACTTTCCTTACATGTTCCAAGTGCTCCTCTTTGTTTTTACTAAAAATTTAAATGTCATCCAAGTATACTACAACAAATTTTCTGAAGAATGGTTTCAAGACCTCATTCATGAGCCTCATAAATGTGCTAGGGCATTAATTAACCCAACTATTGTAACCAAACATTTAAAAAATCCATCCTTTGTCTTGAAATTAGTCTTCCATATCACTTTCCCTAATCTAGATTTGATGATAACCACTTTTCAGGTCTGTCTTTGTGAAATATGCAACTCCACTCAAACAATCCATAATATCATCCATCGTTGTCAAGGGAAATAAGTACTTGATCGTTATCCTATTAATGGCTCTAGAATCCATGCACATTCTCCATTCACCTCTTCTTTGAAGTCAATACTATTGGTACTGCACATGGACTTAAACTTTCTCTTATCAATCTTCTATCAAGCAACTCTTGTAACTACTTATTTACTTCCTTTCTATCTACTAGAGTCATCCTATAAAGTGCCTTGTTTGGTACGCTCGATCCAGGAATCAAGTCAATATGATGAGAAATAGTCCTCATAGGAAGTAGTCCTTTTGGTAATTCAACAGTAATAATTTCCTTGAATTCATCTCACAAGGATTTGATTTTTGCAGGTATGCCTTCTAATCCTACTTCCTTTTGCACACACTTTGGAATCACTACTAAACAATTTTTTTCCCTTGTTTCTTCATGTACAAACTCCTTGGTTGAACACAACATGATATTATTGTTACTCGTGCTTATACCTCCACAAATTTATGTTGTTTCTTCTACCATTGGTGCAAGCTTGTACTGTTATTCATCTTTTCTAGACTCATATGTGTTTTCTCAACCATCATGGTAAAATTTCCTATCAAACAACCATGGTCTTCCCAGAATTATGTGGCATGCATCCATCTCAACCAAATCACACAATACATGCTCCTAAAGGCTCGCAATTTGAAAATTTAATAAGCATTGCTTAGTCACAACCACCTATTGTCCCTTTTGTAACCATGAGACTCTTTAAGGATCTGGACGGACTAAACTTTTGAGTTTCAACTTGTCTAAATTACAACACTTTCCTTGGATCTTACATTTAGTTTTTAAAACTTTTCTTCTTTGTTCGGGTTCTTCCACTATATTCTTCTCAAGAGAAACACTTTATGAAACATCAAATTTTCTCGCTATTCTTAGTGACTTACAGTCACATTCTCTCCAGTAACAAAAGCTTCATTGGCTTTTGTAACTTATGTTATGGCTTCACCTCTTCTCCCTAAATTTTGTCCTTCTGGGCACTTAGATTTCTTATGTCCTTCAACTACACAATGATAGCAAGTAATCACATGAATTCTCTTTCCTCTTCTAAGATATCCTCTACCTCTTCCAACACTATTTCCACCTTTACCACCTTGACCATTGGTGGATTCTTCTTCCTTTCCATTGCATCTAGCAGTCCCTATCTTACTTTTATGACTAAAACCTATTCCTTTTCCTTTCTGTTGTGTTTTCCTATTCAAATTTTCATCTACCTTCAAGGCAATGTGATAGGGTTAATCAACAATTTGGAAATAATTGATACTCATTTTGTCTTGAATCAAGTATTTAAGTCCATTCACATACCTTGCGACTCTTTGGAATCTTGGTTCCCTTATACTGGATCAAAATGACAATTTGAAAAACTCTTCATTGTACTCATGAACAAAGGTTTCCTTTTGTCTTAGATTTTGGACTTGTCTATAAAAATTTTGTTGCTAATTAACATGCAGAATTTTCTCCTTGATCTTCATGACCATATTCTTCCAAGTATTGATCTTTTCTAGCTGATTATTTACTTTGTCTTTATGTTACATATCCCACCACAGTGTTGCATTACCCTTCAACTTTTTTCACAACAAATATCACCCAATTTGGATCCTAATCCTTTTCATACTCGAAGTATCTTTTGAGTTCTCCAATCCAATCAATCAGCACATCAACTCTCAGATTGCAATCAAAATAGGAAACTTAAACTCTCGCATTAACTCTATTGATAAGCATGAAAGAAACCTTACTACTTGGTATCTCTCCTCAACATCCTCTTCTTCATTTATTTCTTCTTCAGTCTCTGAATCTACTTATGCATCTCCATTTCTTCTATGCTCAAACTTTACTATTCTTCGTCTTAGCTCTTCTAGTTCTTGATTTCCCACACCTCCTTGTCCTACTCCTCTTCTCCTCGGTGGAATTTTTACAAGTTGTAAATGTCTCATCAACATCCACAGATCTCAACCCAAGTTTTGTGTCCCAACTCATACCTTTGGCGCTCTTTCCAAGAAACCATCGAACAAGGTTTTATGGTATCCTATTACACAAATCAAATCAAGGTGCCAATCCCAGAATGAAACCCACTCCAATACCACTTGATGTAGCAACTGATATTATGTAGCTTTCACAACAAAGTATAAAATATGAATTGCTACTACATAGCAAACAAGCATTTCCATAGGGTTTTTAATACTGTATTAAACTAATTCAATGACTAAATTATAGAGCATAAATGGAGATAAATTTAAACATGCCCACAAAAACTCAAAACATACTTCCAATGCGTTTCAGTGGTAGTACAGGAATACAACACAGTAGCCAAAGTAATCTCTCCTAATCATGTAGTAGGATAAGGTCTCTCCAAATCATGTAGTAGCCAAAAGTAAAAAGTCCCGAGAGTGATCAGAAGCAAAATCCTAGAAGCCTGAAAAAAAGTCCTTTTTTTTCCTTGTTCCTATAATTTATTTTTCCCAATATTAACCACTTCACATTCCAACTGAAACAAGTTGTTTCCCATGCTACTGTAACCTCTTCACATTTCATAACTGAATCAATTTGGTTCCTCATCGTATGTGGACAAACCAAAATTTGTAACTGACATTCCATTCTTGTAGTGTATCTAGTAGTGTTTGTCCTATAGCAATAACAATCAGTTTGGGTGTGTCAATGACTCCATGCAACAGGAGTATGATCATGTGATCCTAGGAGTGTTGGAAACCAAAAATTATTCGTCCCATGATAAAACATATTTACATGGGTGACATCAACTATCATTCGGGTGTATCAACAACTAACATAATAGGAGTGTCGATAACTCAAAATACATGGGAGTAGTGACACTTATTTTCATCAATTATGAACTCAAAAAAAAACTTGCTTTTGGTTTATGAGGGTTTCTTGAGGCCATGGATGCTCCTACATCACCTGTTGTTGTATATTCTTGTCCTTCTAGATCCCAAACTTGATTTTTTTGTTGCCCACTTATTTCACTATTTTGTTGTTGCATTGTTGTTACCTGGAACCTTCCAAGATTCCACAATTTGTCTTCTCACTACTTTGTGGAAGACTTCCTGCTTCCATCTCTTTTCAAACCTATACAAAATATACTAACTTTCTTTTTCATCTTGTTCATCCATCTACCATGGAGTAACTTTTTGGTCCTTCTACTTATCCTTCATATAATTTATTATCTCTTTTGGAACCCTCAATTCTTCTGCAACCTTTCTATAGTCTTCACGAATCTTGGTATTTGATAGCCATTCTTCCAAAAGCTTTATATTCTTATCATATTTTTTTTGCATGACATCTGAGTATTGTCATTTTTCTTCAACATCTGCATTTTCTATCACAAAGTTGATACCTTTCATTCCATATGCTAAGATTTTCTTACCTTTGTCCTTTTCACATTTTTCTACTTGAGGTAGTTCCACATTTTCCTCTTCCTTTATGATAGCCTTTAGTGTTTTTCCATCTTCATAACTTTCATAACATCCATACATCAAGGAAAATTTTAAGGATGGAAGTTTATCTTAAAGTTTATAAACCTTGGCGAATCTTACTAGTCCCTAATATGCACATTGTAAAATGTTTGACAATATTTTTGTAAAAATATTTAGATTTCTAGTGATTTTATATTAAGTCTATATAAAATTTTGGCGATTTTTAGGGTAAAATAATTTTTTACTATAAAATGTGGGCGAATCATTTTTAGAAAAAACGGAATTTGGTGAATCTTTTTTTTGGAAAGAACATGGAAATTTAGCCCATCTGCGAATATTAGCCCCTAAAATTTTCCCTTCCATACAGACACAAATCCTTAGTTTCAAATTTATGAGACCCCTTGGTCTCTATTGATGCTTCTATCATCTCTTCCTTATGTTGGTCTAAATCCTCCCAACGCTCCATAAGACTTTCATCAAGTTTCTCATCTTCTTCAATCATAGCTCCCTTCTCTAGTTCACAAATCAAAACCCTTTCCCTTCCATGGATCTTTGTCAATATGCAAATCTACTATTTTTTTTCTCTTCTTCAAAACACACTTTCACATTTTATAATTGCATAATTGCACATAATTGCAAAATAGGCCATTTAACTCTTTTTTTAAGCTTCCAACCATGATTCGAGCTCTCTCTTAGTAGTTCCATTAGAACACTAAGTCTCTCCTTAAATCAACTATTTTTTGTCCAATTCTTCATCACTCATCTTCTTCCTTTTACTATCCATATTTTTTTTCAATCTTGTGTACCTTCCAATGTTCTTACCATGTTTTTGCTGCACTATACAATATCCGTAATGTAAATCCACATATAATCAGCTTCAAGTCACAATGTTACATAGTTCCAATAATGTTCAATTCTTGTTAACATTGAATTGTGATAATGACACTTCCATCCTAGGCTTGGTTCTTCAATAATGTTCAATTCATCTAGCACTTTCAGTGGTATGTAGCTTATCTAAATCCATGCATATAGCTCAATTCAATGCACTTACACATCCATGCTATTACAACATTGCATAATCATCACTCTGTTACCAGACTGAAGGTAAAATGTGAAACAAAAGATACACCACAACTATACACTAATTAAAACTAAATGATGCAGCTACCAAAATAAATTGAAACAAATAATATTAATATTCAGTATGTTTGATACTAAAAATAATTTCCTACAAACCAATATCCAGACACAAAATCGCAAGAAACCATAATTCAAACCTAAAATCCCAAATTATTCACAACTTTATTCATGAAGGAGATTGAGACCTTTCTCCCTTCTTGCTTGTCCCAACAAATACATTACATTCCTATTTATACTTAGAGAAAGAAATATTTATAATTCTCA
>APFE031053830.1:71531-110603 GCA_000404065.3 Pinus taeda
AATATATATCTGGTCCTATATTGTTTATGATTGTAGATCTCTGCACTTTGAAGGTATTATGCTACTTTGACTTTACAGGTACTCTTTGAAGCGGAGTAATCAAGGAAGGAGCGACAAAATATCCGTCGGAGGGGAGAAGGAACAAGCAAGGAACCAAGCGAAAGATTGAGGTTGGTATTCTTTGCTCCTCTCCCATCTACTTCTCGTAAAGGAAAACGAAAGTAACTTTAATCTGTTTGTTTCTAAGATAGCTACCCGTCTTAGTGGGACTAGGAGCTCTGCATAGACACTAGACTTCCCGATAACACTCTCCCATCCGGATTATCCAAAAACCTGGCATCTCTAACCATGTCATCTATATCTGACATGTGACCTCCATGAGACCTACTTCCATATGTCCCATTAGTTCTGTCCTCATGTCTATGGAAAATCTGAAGTGGCCCCTATCACTACAATCCTGACAAACTCTGAAGAAGTATTTCATTAACCTCTGCTTGTTTCTCTTGTCCCTGCATGATCTTTTCATTGTCCTCCTTACAACTCCTTATTTCTTCCTTTAAGCTTTTTGATGTGTCTACTAAATCAAAAGAGTGCCCAACACCACACTGCTCATCTAATTCATAGGGGAAATCTTTGTAGTCTACCATCCTGCTAGTCATTTTGATCTTTTTCCTATAGGACATACTATGTCAGCTAAACCAAATCACAATAAACCAATGTACCTTAACAAAATTCGGGGAGGATATCTCATTTGCAAAATCAACTAATCAACATAGTACATGTATAACATAATCATAACATCATATAGACATATAAAACATAATAATATAACCATGTACCCATCAGTCTAACTAGAGTCCATTCATCAATGCATGAATGACAATCACAAACATACCAATGTAGACTTGACAATACACAAGCATAAACAACATGTAACCAATCATACACTCGTGATGACACACACCACAAAAACAACAACATCCTCTTCCACATGGCGATACCACTACAACCATGACTGACACCATGCATATGCAACAAGCATATAGACCACAAGGATGATTAACACACATGCAACTAACATGAATGCATGATCAACACACACTGCCCATCTAGTCCAAGGAGTGAACCATGCTCTAATACAACTCTGTAACACCCTCCTCCCACATCTACCCAGGTAACCAACTGTTACACAACATTTTGTCACTATCCCTGTACTCCTCATTCCTTGATCCTGGAGGACCTATAAATTGAACCCCGCATGCTTTTCCTTCATGAAGAAACTCCCATTGTGTCACTCTTCATGACCAGAGAAATTCCCTTTTACACCATTTCCCCTTAAACTTCTGTTTTTCCCAGTTTACAAGACCAACGCTAATGGCCTTTGTCTCCTCGGCGCCGATGGGCAGAGATTAGCACTACTCCTCACGCCGACCAGAGTGAATGAGTTGTGTTTCAGTAGCATCGGTCTTGTTATGGAATTTTTTTTTAATTAGAGACGAAGCTTCTAGCTCTAGAAGCTTCGTAACGGAAGTCTGGTAAATGGTTTGGCCGGATGGGGTTGAGGATGACAGTTTGGGCTCCTTTCCCCTATAATGATGGAACTACCTCAAGGGATAAGTCCTTATCCCATGAGAAGAGGATCCATCTCCCATCAATATTTCCTATATAAACCTCCCTTCTTCCCAAGCACAAACAAGTTGCAAAGTTTTTGGTTGAGTGTTGATGCTATTTTGATTTGGAGTAGACAAGCAAGCTATTACTAGTTGTAGCTATCTAGTTGTATGAGGGAGAAGTGTGCTTTGGTTTGGGAAGTCTAAAGGGAAGAGCCTTAAAACTATTTTTGATTGAGGCCATCATGGAATGCTAGCAGAAGTGTGTGGGAACCTGGTCTTGTCGGAGGAAGGCTGCAACGTCAAGACAAATGGTTGTAATCTCTCTTTGATATTAATATATGCAACTATCGATTGATTTCCTACATGTTTTGTAATATTACATATTCATGTCTTAATGTTTCTTGACTTGTTAAGTAGGTTGAATTACAATTTTTCTATTATTATGTTTGTGTGTTGTTGTTGTTTACTTGTTTCAGGAGCTTGAAGAAGGAAGCGAGAGACTGCTGGAGAGAGCAAGCGAGGACATCATCAAGCAGGATAAGCGAACCAAGAGGTATGCCATCTTCATTGATTCTAACCTAAGGAAATCTTCCATAGAATGTATCTGTTGTGGCTAGACCAATTATCGAGCTAGAGGGATTCATTCGTGTCCCCACTTATAATTTTACTTCGCCACACCAACCAACTGGGGCAAACATGTGATGAGAGGCTACTATGATGGGATTCAACGTCCTATGTGACCTTAAGGAAGTGGAATCAACAGAAACACAACATATAGATCTGAGGCTAAACCACCTAACCCTCATAGACAAAGGAGGTCAAATCATACCTTAATGTATCTCAGGGGAATCCTGAGACTAAACCACCTCACCCTCATCAATAGAAACCATTCTTTACCATAATCCATCCTGAATCACTAGGCCAGTATAATAAACATGTAATAACAGGCTTTACCATGATCTCCACCAGATCACTAAGCCAAAACAAGCGTAGATGCCACTGTATTTCTCCACCTACACCATGAGGAATTCTCCTATCTCCTAGTCTCTTGGGATTTACCGCAATCCATAGTCTCATCTAGGTATCACTAGGCCCTAAACTTAGACACCACCCTCTCAGATTTACCATATATCCTGCCATTCACCGGCATGGATTACTGGGCCTAATCAAGGGAAAACACCTCTTGGCTTTACCATATATCCTATCATTCACCGAAAATGATTCTTAGGCCCAACGAGGCAACAAAAAAGTTGGATTTACTGCAACCCACATTCTGGTTCAAGGGTTACTAGGCCATGTGTTCTATCATTCGAAGATCTACTTCACTCAGCTTTGAATCCATCTGGCAATCCAGCTCAACCAAAACATGAGAACCCCATCACACCATGGTTATCCAGAAATGGCAAGGCTAGGCTAAAAACACTATCACACCTAGAAAAACCCATGTCATAATGGCAAAAGAGCCACATGCAATGCCATGCATGTTGAATCTAGCAAGGAAAACACACATGAAAATTGATACCTGCAAAAACTACTGTTGTAGCTACTTGATTCCACTCTTCCTTGCTTGCCCCTTCCTTTCTCTTGCCTTCTTTGCCTTTCTTGATCCAATTCCAAAGTGCTCCAAGAAAACTCTCTAAGTGTCCAAGAGTGAAAGAAAGAGAGAGAATAATGAGAGAGCTCCAAAACTGAACTAACAAAAGGTTACAAACTAATCCTCAGAAGCCCTTTTCTCAATTAGGCCTTTATTTTTTTCATTTTCCATTATTTCCTTCATTTTCCTCCTCACATGCAACCTGTGACATTTCACCTTCCTTTTCTCCTAATTTCTATTATTTTCATAACTAAATGTGTCAAAAATGTAATTTTTCATTTCCAAAGCCTTAGCCATTGCCCTTTCCAATTTCCTTAGCCATAATAAACCAATCAACACCCACTAGGATGTTTTTGCCCAACATTCAGTTGGAATAAGTGTCCCATCAACTGTGGTTATTATTTTTCCTTTATTAAATTTTATTACATGGAATTTTCACGAGGGTCGTTACATTCATAACTTCCATACGGTGTATTGTTAACATTATAATAATTTAAAATCTAAAATTTGTATGCCATGTGATTTGGAATTTTGCTAAAGTATCATAAAAAAAAAATTCATCTGAAATGTACCAAAACAAATTATATTGAAAATAAAAACATTACTTATTTGAGATTGATTTTTGGATTGGTCACAAAATCTAACTTTTATAGCCTATATCTCTAATGTCTAATGAACCAAAATCTGAAATTTTAATCACATGAACTTCCCTATTTATCCTTAATATTCTCAATATTCATAATCCAAAACTTCTTAGAAATAAATTTATAGTAAATATATGTCAAATTGACTTCTTTGAAGCAAAAAAACCCTATCATCATAGCTTTGATATCAAATCTTATGGTTCAAATACTTGAAATATCATAATAAACTATAGGTACACACCATGTACATAATTGTGAAAATGGAGCACAACTCCAATATAGATAAGAGAGTTAAGTTACAAAATAACTCCTTAAATAACATGAAACAATCCTTCAAATACTCAAATACATTCATACATCCAAATCACTTCTACATTTATTATTGGGTCAACCTTATTACATATTAGCATAACCATATAGATTAAATGGTTGGTAAATGTTGATATACATCAATTCATAATAAGCATGCAAACACTTACTTCATCAAACGTATGAGGTTTCTAATATTAAAAAATAATTATAAAATTAACTAAATTATAAACTTTATTTTAAATAATAATATTATTAATGATAAAAATTATATCTATATATATATATATATATAATATATATATATATATATATATATATATATATATATATATATATATATATATATATAACTTAACTAGATTATAGCGCTTTATTTTAAATAATACTATTATTAATGATAAAAATAATTAATATATAACTTAAACATATATATATTTAAGAAAAAACATATCACAATATTCTTATTAACCATGGAGATTCACCCCTACTTTATCATGGAGATTCTTAATATGTAAATAGGCATTGTTACAAGAACATGAGACAATTCCATGGCTTATCAATATCACATGTCCAAAAAGTCATAACTCCTTTCATATAATGCTTGTGCAATGCCATTTTTTTAATTCATGAATTTAATTAAAAGGGAAAAAAAACATAAATATTTTTTTGAAAAATCTCAACCTTTGATTTGTGTATACTACTAATAATATTCTACAATATTTTATGGAGGTTGAATCCCTACCATCCACCTCATAGTTATTGATAATTAAATTAAAATTATAGAAACACTATTCACAAATAGACATGTCTATTGGCATAATTACACACACTTAACCCCACACATACCCCCCTAGGTCATATTATATACATTTAACCCCATATATGCCGCCATTAGAGTCACACTGGTGTAGATCCATCTTAAATTCAAATCTACCAAAAGTTGAGAGGAATCAAATCCCTCAAATGAAAACCTTTTTATGAGTGCAAAAATTGAGGAAAGATTTTCACCTCAAGGGATTTGTTTCCTCTCAACTCTTAGTAAACTTCAGGTTGACGTGTTTCGAACCTCTATCTAGGTTCATCATCAAGACAAGGATGAGGAGCAAGATCAACAGACCACTAATTTATATTAGAGATGCAACGATAAATTTCAACGGTCAAAAAAGAAAAATAAATGAAAAGATACATTAAAACAATTTATTAATTAGTTATTTTGAATTTAATTTTAATTTATTTAATATATATTTATATTATTCAGAAATTATTAACAATTTCTAATATTTTATTATATAATTTACTAAGATTCAAATTCCCTGTCATTTAAAATTATATTAAATAATAAATAATGATTGATTAAAAATTATATTTATCTAATAAGAAAGGGAAATTAATAATACAAACCTATAAATTCAATCTCAAAATCAATTAAAAACAAATAAAAGAAAAAATACCTAGACCAGAACACAAACCAGCCAGGAAAGGCGAAAGGAAACAACGTAGAAAAACCAAGGGGGTTAAGAACAAATAGAAGGGACCCATGAGCTGCTTAACTTCCATCCATCATCCCTATTAAGAGTCTTATTTCTCTTTTCAATCTGGATGGCTTCTCTTAATTTTCAAAGATGGAAATGATCAACCCTAGTGAGGACCTTAGAATCCTATAAGCAAATATGGTGCTTCGATAATTCAACATGTTTCGCTAGAGTAGAGGAGTGAGTCCTATAGTGTCTAAGGTCTATTGTGTGCTCTTGAATCCTCTGGGAAATGGAACGACCAGTGTCTCGAATGTAGGAGGTTCCACATGAACATGGAATTAAATAAACACCCTTCATGCTTTTGGGATCAATACGATCTTTAACAGATCTTAAAGAGCCACGAATGGTTTTTAAAGGCCTAAAGGTGGAGCTAATTTTTTGTTTCCTCATAATTCTCGCAATTTTCTCAGTCATCCCCTGGATAAAGGGAAGCTAGACACTAGAGGCCACCTCAACCGGCTCTTTCCTAGTTTTAGGTCCCTTACTAGCTTTTAAAAAGGCCTGAAAACCTTGGAACTTATTATAACCATTCTTCTTGAAAACATTTAAGAGATGGGATTTCTCATTAGACAGATGGTCTTCATCAAAAACCCTTAAATCCCTACTATCTAGAGTGTTGAGAAGCCCTAGTTTTTTCAGCCGGAGAGTGATGAGTGTTGTGAGAAGAACAACGAGGGAAGAGTTGAATAGTGTGCAGCAGAGAGCCTGTGCGAGAGAAGGCAGAGTGCGAAGGACATGTTCCTGTGACCAGTGAGCAAAGAGAAGTTGCATGAGACTAAAGGGAGTCTGTGGAACAATAGTGGAATGAGAGTAGAAGTTGTTTCTTCATCCAACCATTTTGGTATTTTACTTGTAATGTATATGCCTTTGTTTTTAGTTGTATGAAAAAGTAGAACAATGGTAAGAGAAGGTTGGTGCCTCTTGGAAAGTTGGTGCTTGCTAACCTGAGAGGGTCGATGCTTCCTATGAGTGGGTGATCACAAACAATCTGATGTAATTAAGTAGGTGCTTAAATTACATCATAAACAAATAACAAATTGGTGGTTTTTCCCTCTGGGTCTCCACATGAAAACACCAATGTAAAAATGTGTATTATGCTCATGTGATTGGTTGTATGAACATACGAATGCTTATATTTTGTTCTTACTTTCCTTATGAGTAAAAGCACTCATAAGAAACAAAAAATAAAAAGGGACTAAAAGCATATTCAAGAAAAAGATAAAAGAATCTCATTGTTACTGATATCACCCCCCCCCCCCCCCCTCAGTAATTCCTTATTCTAACAATTGGTATCAGAGCAAGGATTCCTTAAGGAACAATATAACCATTGGAAGGTAGATCTATAAGGAATTATGTCTAGACAAGAGAGTCAAGAGGATTACTCAAGTAGAATACCAGTCTTTGATGGGACAAACTATGCCTTTTGGAAATTAATAATGAAAGCGTATATTAGTCCCTAGGAGTAGATGTTTGGACTTCAGTGCTAGTAGAGTACAATGCCTCTGATATTCGTTCCACTGATGCAGATGGTAAAAAATTATATGGAAATAATGCTAAAGCCAAGAATGTCATTCTCGTTAGTCTTAGTCAATCATAACTTGTAAAAGTTATGCACTGTAAGTCTGCTAAGGAAGTACGGGTAAAGCTTAATCACGGTCATGAAGGAGATGAAAAGCCAAGCAGGAAAAACTTCAAACCTTGAGAATGAGGTTTGAGAGCTTGAGAATGAGTGAATATGACAGCATAGTAGAATACTTCTTCATATTTGATGAAGTAACCAAAATGGTTAGAGGGCTTGGTGAAGAGGTCAAGGAAGATATGATTATTCAGAAAATATTAAGATCTCTCCCCATGAGATTTGATGCCAAAGTCTCAGCTATTGAAGAAATGGCCCATTTAAAGGATCTCAAGATGGACTAGCTACATGGTACTCTCACAACCTATCATATGAGAGTAGGAATAGAAAACTATGAATCTAAGCAAGCAACATTCAAAGTATTCAAAAAGGCCAAGGAAAACAAAGATCATCAAGACTGCTCCAGTTGTGAATCCGATTAGGAGTTAGCTCAATTAACCAGGAAATTGAATCATGGCTCAGGAAAATATAAAGGGATGTTTTCGTTTAAATTTTTTAACTGTGGGAGAGTTGGATATTTTTTGACCAAATTCCCTTATAAAGAAAATAATGAAAAGGAAGATGATCAGAAATTTGGAAACAAGTCTCAGAAACTTCAAAAGAAACAGATCTATAAGAAAAAGGGGTTCTACTCCAAAGAGGATAGCGCAACACCAAAGTCAGACAATGAAAAATATTCAGAGGATGATTCAAATAAGTATTTACTTATGTATTTTGTAATAAACTCCAAGAAACAAAGCATTATGGACTCTGAAGAGGAGGAATAAGAAGAAGGAGCAATGGACCTTTAAGTGGAACTCACCAATTCCCTTGATGAGTTAAAGAAAGCAAGGAAGAATAATAGGCAACTAAAGGAATAGCTAAATCGTGTTGAAGAAGGTGTGTATAAATATAATAATGAGGAGTCTTCTTATCAAAAATAAAAACTTAAAGAAGCTATCAAGAGAAAATATAGTTTAGTCCTTCTACTAGAAGAAAAACAAGGAACATGTGAGAAACTAGAAGAAGAGAACAAGCAATTAAAATAAGAGTTGCTCAAGTTAAGGAATGAAATGATCTCAAAGACATGCAAAGATGACATTTTGTCTTTGAAAGTTAAACTGGAAGAAGCTAAATGAAAGGAATATTTTCTTCAAGACTTGGTCTAGGAATGGGAAGAGAACTGTCAGTCTTGAAGCAGAGGTTGTCTATCTAAGAACTGATCTTGAGGTAATAATTATCAAGAAGGGTTTAAATGAAAAAATTGTAGAAGGCATAAGGAAACTAGATCAAATTCTAAACAGACAAAGGCTCTCATAAATCAAAACAGGTCTAGGATACTCAAAGACACAGGAATCTTCTGTGGAGAAGATTAACTTTAGGTCTACAAGATTCGAAGAACCATAGAGCTATACGAAGAAGCATAAAGAAAGAATCAATGAAGACAAAATAGAAGCAGGGAAAAGATGAGATCATCAATGGAGAATGAATGAATTAGCCAAACAACCATCGTAATTTCATGCACAATCTCATAATAATTCCAACAATAGGTATGCCTATTTATTTTATGGTCATTGTTATAAGTGCCATATCATTGGACATAAATTTATTGATTGCAGAAGGATCAATGTTGAAAGAGATGAAAATCCTAGATATAATAAGTATCAAAATTTTAAATCTCAAAACAATTCTCCTAGAGATCAAAATGTCTTCTCTCCCTTGTTAAGGGAAGTGGAATGCTTCAAATGCAATCATTTTTGGCACAAAGAAAGTGAGTGCAGAAGCGGGTTTGAGTACCTGTCTACGTCCCAAAATATTAAACAATCAATTATCCAAAAGAATAAGGGGATCTGGAAACGAAAGACTAAAAAAAGCATGTAGTGTAAGCCAAATCTATGACAATGGCTATGGTGTGACCTTTCAATCTAAATATTATGAGATCTGCAACATGAAGAATAGAAAGTTGGTGGGAAAAGCAATCAAAACCCACAATAATGTATATGTGTTTGATAATTCCATGGTTAACTATTATTTAAGCAAAACGAATGAGGCTCGGTTGTGGCACAAGAGGCTTGGGCATATGAATTTTGACAGTTTGATAAAAGTTAGCAAGATGGGAGTTGTGAGAGGATTACCAAGGCTGTAAAGGCCCAATAAATCAATATGCAAGTCATGTCAATTTGGCAAGCAAACTAGGACTCATTTCAATTCAAAGGAGTTATCCTCATCTAGATCAATGGATCTCATTCACACAAATATTTGTGGCCCCACTAGAGAAAAAATCTCAAAAAGAGAAAGGTATTTCATGCTTCTCATTGATGATTTTACCACGGACACTTGGATTTTTCTCTTAAAATAAAAGTCAGAAGCATTCAAGCATTTTAAGAAATGTAAAGCTCAAGTATAAAATGAGAAAGACTTAAAGATAAAATGCTTACGATCAGACAGAGGAGAAGAGTACACTTAAAGAGAGTTTGAATAATTCTGTGAAAAGCACGACATGAGAAGGAAATACTCAGTGGCTAGAAATCCACAACAAAATGGAGTAGTGGACAAGAAGAACAGAACAATCCAGAAAATGGCCAGAGCAATGTTGGATGAAGCATATGCATCTCACATATTCTAGGGAGAAGCAACACATGCATCAGTGTATCTGTCAAACATAACTCAACTCAGGCCTAATAGTAATAAAAATCCCTATGAGTTGTGGAAGGGAAGACCTACATCAAGTAAACACCTCAAGGTGTTTAGGATCAAGTGCTTCATCAAACGGAATGATAAAAATTCTAGAAAGTTTAACTCTTGCGCTGATGAGGGAATATTTCTCGGGTACTTTGCTTGAAGTAAAGGATATAAGTGTTACAACAAGTGAACATAGAATATTGAGAATTGCATTGATGTGATAGTAGATTAAATAGCTTCACAATACGAGTCCTCTAAAATAAATATGAACTCAGATGATGAAGAAAATTCAGATATGAGGTTCGTAGATCTAGAAGAAACAAATTTAGATAGTGAAGGTGAGGAAGTAGTAACAACTCCAAGGCCAATGGAACCTTCCAGGTACGTACAGAAAGAACATCCTGAGAGTTAGATACTTGGAGATAAAAGACATGGTGTCCAAACTAGGAGAAAACTTGTTGGAAATACAAGTTATGCAAGTCTAGATCTATTGTCACAGATTGAACCCAAGAATCTCAGCCAAGCAAGTGAAGACAAGTTCTAGGTGAAAGCTATGAATGAAGAACTTGAATAGATTGAAAAGAATGACACTTGGGAGCTTGTTACAAGGCCTAGAGAGAAAAATGTTATTGGAACCAAATGGGTTTTCAAAAACAAGTTGAATGACGAGGGTCAAGTAATCAGGAACAAAGCTCGATTGGTCTCCAAAGAGTATTCCCAAATAGAAGGGGTAGATTTTGAGGAAACCTTTGCACCGACATGACTGGAAACTATCAGGAAATTTCTTGCTCTTTCCTGCCATAAGAACATCAAGGTATATCAAATGGATGTAAAGTATACATTTCTCAATGGATATTTGGAAGAATAAGTTTACATTGAGAAGCCACAAGGATTTATACTTACCACAGATGAAGGTTTCATATGAAAATTAAAGAAGGCTCTATATGGACTGAAACAGGCTCCGAGAGCTTGGTATGAAAGGTTGGATAAATACCTCCAACAAAAATCCTTTAAGAAAGGAACAATTGACAACAATTTATACATAAATTCTGAAGGCGACCATCTACTAATTATAGTAGTGTATGTGGATGATATAATCTTTGGTAGTGACATGGAACAATTGGGGCATCAATTCTCTAAATGTATGCAGACCAAGTTTGAAATGTCCATGATCGAAGAGCTTTCCTTATTCTTGGATTTGCAAATATCTCAATCTCCATAAGGAGTGTTTATATTCCAATCCAAATATCTCAAGGAAACTTTGAAGAAATTTGGGCTAGAATATTGCAAGCCAGTGAGCACACCTATGAATACAGGCTACAAATTGTGCAAAGAAGATGGGACACCACTGGTAAATCAGACTGAATACAGATCCATGATAGGAACCTTGTTGTATCTTACATCTCCGAGGCCAGACATCTGTTGTAGCAGCTACAACCACCCTCCCAAAAGTTTCCTTAGCTTCGTTTTGGAGCCTCCCTACCAACCTTCCTCGACAGCATGTCTTGCCTTATCAAGTACACAAGCTTTAGTGATTTTCTAGTAGACTACTAGCCTATGCATGATAGCTTGTTGCACCCCTCTCGCAGGTTGTTTCTCTGGACATGGTCCAACTATAGGCTGAGTAGCTCCCTCAAGAAATATCACAATTCTGGAGGGGAACTAGCCTTCCCTCCAGAAATTGCGCAATCCTATCTGGCAAGCTGCTGGGCTCCAGAATTGCACAAATTTGTTTGTCACCCTTCACCGGAAAAATTGCACAATCTCTCCTAGCAGGACTACTCAACCCAAAAATTGCCCAATTATGGGCAGCAGTCAGTTGCTCAACCCAGAAATTATGCAATCCTTCTAGGCAGCCAACCCAGCTAACTCCCAGAATTGCGCAAATTTTCCCTTCAGCTAAGCAGGTTGTTGCATGTGCCATTGAGTTGATCAGTTCCACCCGAGACCGAGAAAAATTGACTTGCATACATGGGCTTCTTTTTCCAAAAATAGAAAAAGCAACATGCAAAAAGAATCCCAATATTTTAGGGAGCTACTTTTAGTAGCTGGAGGTTACATGCAAAGATCGATTTAGAATCTTTCCTCCAAGTGTCACTTTCTCCTAGATTTGTGGCATGCACGTCATGACCCTCAAAATTATTTATTCGACACTTCATAACTCACTTCTTCACATCGATCTTGGAACTCTGACATCCCACAGCACATCTAGAAGTCTTCGACACATCCTGCTCACCTATTCACAGGTAAGTTGGCTTAATTTGTCTTTTGCAACATTTCTGTCACTTTTTTTGTTTTGACTTGTGTGAGTGTTGTTTTCTTGATTTGCGTGAGCGCTTGCTATTTTTTACATGCATAATAGATTGTACTAGCACCGTTTAAGTTTTCATTAGCATCTCATTGATGTCGCATGCATGAAACTGTTTTGAATGAACGGTCGTCGATTCAGCGACTCGCTTCACCCACATGCATGTTGTTCTATTTTCTCAATCTTTCATTCATTGTTTTCATGCATGATCATTCACTCCTGCTTATACTATGTATCGCCATGCATTCACATTCACATTTGCTTTTAGTTGCCTGTCAACGAGTCTGGGCAACCTTGGCCCCGACTCTGCCTAACCAAGACAACATTGTGCAATCCTAAGACAGAATGCTCTATCTTCCTCTCAAAAAACTATATTTATTCCCAGTGACAGTCCTCCAGTCTTGCATTACGCAATTCTGAGGGACAGTGACTACTGGTCTAGAAAATTGCGCAATGCAGTCACTGGACCTATAACCACTACAAGTTGAAATTTTGCATTGCAATTCCAATAGCCAGTAGGCCATCCTAGATTGCGCATTGCGTAATTCAAGTAGGTAGCCAACCTCATAGCATCCTAAACTACCTTTTACGCAGTTCTGGTAGCCAATCTCCCAACCTCCCAAGAAAAATTGTGCAATCCTTGCCAGTCAATCCCCAGGTATGTTGCATGTCATTCCTCAAGTTTGCTTTGGTTTTAGCTGAAAGATTTATTACCATTCATGTCACTTTGTCTCCAAATCTATCAGGTGTTCATCCACCTCTTAGCAGTTTAGGATCAATGACCTCCAAGAGAGCAGGTTCAAAGGACACTAACAAAAGTGCAACTGGAGCAGCAGTTGAGCAAGTGTCTACAAGTTTGTCGATCTATGAAGACACTAAGATGATTCTAGACAAGGAAATCAATTTGAAATGGTAAGAGGTCAATGATGCATTTGTAGGCACATTTAGGGAAGACCTCAAAGACTTCCAAGTCTATATGAACATCCACAAGTCCAACTTGTACCAGATTGCATGCAGGTATCCCATGCTCCCATTCGCGAACATGATACATTGGATCATCTCACACACTGACCCTGAGATGATGAAATTGTGCAGTGTCAGCAGACTGAGATTTCTACCTTCAGGGCATAGGATTATGAGAATATGTGTCATATGTCGAAGCCTGTGATCACCATGGAGACTCCCTTCAACCTACCCAACAACAATGACAACTCCATAGATATTTTGAAGAACTGGGTGGAGGAACTGGCTAAATTTAGGATGACACCCAAAAAGGTCAACAAGACGAAGATATTGTGTAAGGCGTATCAATAATTGGTCATCTTTTCTTATCGTTTGTATGTCCAAGAAAGCATAGAAACCTTCCCACAAAGTTGAGTGTTCGCATTGGACCAACTGGCTAGAGAAGGAAAAGCATGCAACTGGTCTGACATGTTGGCTCCCTAGTTGAAGGAACAGGTAACAAGGGCTCGACATCTGCCCAAAGGTATGCAAGAAGAAATCTACATGTCTGCCTACATCTTGGATGCAATCTATGCCCGTCACGAGTTCCCGGGATTGAAGTGGGTATGGACATTAGCGGAGACCTCTGTGAACACTTATTATAAGATGTTCTTCGAATGCAGCTTCAGAGGTGTTATCACACAATTGTCCAATCATTTTGTCACCCTGGTTTACAAGATGATATTCGAACAGGATCCACCCTGCATGTCGAAGGCAGCAATGGAGGCACTGATCGACACAACTGATTGGTATTCCTCACCGTCCGACACCTTCATATGGATGTATAGCGCGGAGAAGCCTCTGCATGTTCTACTGAAGTTTTCCGTGGAAAAACTCATCATGCAGGAAGTATCATATCACATATCGATAGGATAATCAGCGAGGTTGCACCAGAAGAAGAAGGCACCTTGGCCCGCTCTTCCATTGCAGATCAGGTTATATGAGATACGGAGTTCCAAGCATGCGGATGTCGAAGCAGAGGAGAAGAAAAAATATCCATTCGACACCCGAAGTTACAATCCATATGACCCGCATTGCCTTGTGAAAGACCGTTACATGAGATTACAGTTTATCTGGATCCACAGGGCATGTCATTGGGTGGAGGAAGACCCATGGAGATATTGTTATAGCTTCTCCAGACTCAATGAACCAATTGGCCTCATTGTGGAATGGGTAGTGAAGTAGTGACCCAGAGAGCACCAGAAGCTGCAGCAGTAGAGGTAAACATACCAGTGCACAACAAGGGCAAGAGGAAGATTGTTGAAAGAATGGAGGAAGAGCAAAGCTGCAAGTTCTGAGAATACCCACTTGTGCAGAAAGCAGCTTTGGTGATAGAGGAAAAGAGGCAACAATGCAACAAGAGAAATGCGTAAAGGAAGAGAGAGAAATGAAGAATGGAGGAAACAAAGAGGAGTTGCATAAGTTGAAGGAGCAACTTGGGAAGGAACAGGAGTTGCGCAAACAGAAGAAGGAAACACATCAGGAACAAGTACAATAGGCGATGCAACTTGTATAGACATATGAAACTACGCCCGTATAGGTAGTAGACTCATTAGAACATCTAACATTAGGCAGACATGGTGAACCATCGTAGGAGCAGGACTTTGCTCAAGAGATAGAGCAAGAACTTGAACAGATGGATATAGATATGGAGCAACAAGAGTTAGAGCAAGACATCGACCTCATGCCTCACCACCAAGAGGTTGACCCACCAACTTCACCGCATCCAGAAGAGGATAAAGTCCCAAGGGACCAAGGAGATACTGAGATCCTTGGAGATCATCCAGAAGGATAGATGTACAACATCTCATTCGACGAGTCTCAACATAGAATTGTGAAATCTTGTAGAGTGTTGGCTCTAGATGATCATATATCTCCTGAGCAATTTGAGGAATGAGTGATCATGTCTAACATGCGCAAACATCCAGCAACATTTGTTGGAAATACTGGGGGGGTGAATCAGTATTACTTTCAATTACTATTATTATTAATCTTTCAGAGCATTAGTTAATCTTCAATTATTATCAATTTTTGTACAATGATAGCAGTAAACAAAAGGAACACAATTGCACACAATTTTTAAGGTGGAAACCCCCTCTGAGACACAAACCACCTGAACACTTATCTAATAATTCTTTAATCTTCAACTCCAATTGAAAATAAATCTCCAACTTCCTAGAATCTAGAAAAGCATTATTCTCCAACTCCCACTAGATGCACGCTCCAACGCCCGAGATTCTTCAGTGGTCAATTGAATGGATGCCCAAACACCCAATGACTTACAACTCACCCTAGCACTACCCTACCAGCCTAAATTTTTCATAGGCTTGAACCTGTTGGTGACTTCATGCACCAGCCTAGCACCATCCTACCACCCTATAAAAGAATAAAAGAAGAATGGACTCTCGTACCAGGGAAAATGGTCCACTTTACAATGATATAAAATGATGTAGAAGAAGAAGACACACTAGACCATAATCCCAACTATGACACAACCACCTAATGATGATCCTAGACCTCCTCACACTGCCTCTTCAACTCTTGGCAAGTACACACTTGTAAGACTTTTACAATAATGATTTTACAATGAATATGTGCAATGATACTTTTACAATGAGTGTATGCAGTGCTACCCACTTGAAGACTTCATGTGGTGAACTCCTTGCTGTTGTTCTACACCTTGATTGCTACTCTTGTCATGCTACCCTTTCTCACTCTTTAGAACATTAGATTATGCATTGAGTGTTCTGTTGATGAATATATAATACCCTCAAAAAGTCTTCAAGGAAATACCTATGACATGATAATAGCAAAACTTACCTCATCCTACAGAGCATATGTCAGTGCTAAACAAAAAAAAAAAAAATTAGAATACAAAGAACCTAATGCAATTAAGAGATGAACATGCATATATAGAAGATACTTATCTGGAGCTTAACTCTGCTGCATCATTTTGCTTCACGTTTCTCTTTACTGCCCTAGAAAGTCTGGTCCTTTGCATCCCTTGACAACACTTGATCTAGTTTTTTTTCTTGCCTTCTAGGAGCACAATATTGAATCTGATTTACCTCTGTGATTTCAGATCCCCCATATGTGATCTTCAATTCTGTAGTATCCCTTTGAGTCTTTTTTCCAATGCCATAGGTCTACCCCGATTTGGATTCTTCAAGGCAAAGTTATGCCCAATCTCTCACAATGACCTAATTATGGACTAATTGAGTAGAGAGAACTTGTATAGCGTGCCATGTCTCATTGTTTCCTCTTTTGGCTCTGAAATTGATATACAGAAAACTATAGCCCCTGCACTATTTGCCACTTTTTACAAAATTCCAATCCATTTCTCAGAGAGAGAGTTATGACTATTTTCCCAAGCTCACCTCTTTGAGATGAAATTTCGAGAGCCTACACAAACCCTAACTTCCACAGATCATATCTCCTAAAATATAGCGAACAAAGATCCTAAATTTGGTCACAATGTTCATTAGTATTTCGGCTTAAATGGGTTTTAATTTTAGAATCTAAAACTTTTTATAAATAAAGTTATAGCGAAAATTCCACGATCACACATTTTGGAGGATATATGAGATTTCTTTTTATAGACTTGAGAGGAGATTCTATAGAGAATGTTGGAGGGATTTTAGGAGCTTAAAAATTTATTAATTATTGACTATTCAATGACCAAAATCAATTATAAATTCCATGCCACAACCCCATGGGGCTTTAGCCCACTAATTTGGGTTAGTAAGTTCAATCTTGAATAACTTACAAACCGTGAGGAATTACGAGGATAGCTATATACCGATAGAAAGATATTTTTGAGTAGAGTATTCCTATAATGGTTATGAGACGAGAAACAATGAATGATGATGCCCAATGTGCCATGGAAGTTTAGGGTCATCCTTGGTACTACTTCGGTTGACATCAATGACAACCTCATATCATCATTAGATCAATAATATCCCCCTTTGGCATTGATGGCAACACAAGTACTCCCCCTGCGATCAAGGCACCTCTTCCTATTGCCTTCTCTCCCCCTTTGACATCAATGGAAAAGGGTAACTCCCCCTGACACACAACCATCCTGTGGACCTATACACACTTCCACTCCCCCTTTATATTCTGAATAAGGAAAATCTAATGAGAACTTGGGAGAATCCAAAGCTTCTGGCAAAGATATTCAAATGCTTCACGAGGTAAAGGTTTAGTGAAGATATCAGCGATTTTTTCTTTTGTTCCAACATATTCAAGTTTGATATTCTTTTCAGTGACTTGTTCTCTAACAAAATGATGTTTGATCATAATGTGTTTTGTTTTTGAATGCATGACAGGATTCTTGGAGATGTTGATGGCACCGGTGTTATCACAAAAGATGGGAATAGGCTCATTGAATTGTACTTGAAGATCTTGCAAAGTTTGTTTCATCCAAAGGACTTGAGTACAACAATTTGTTGTTGTAATGTATTCTGCGTCCATTGTAGATAATGAGATTGAGGTTTGATTTTTACTCAACCATGATATGAGGCAACCACCTAGATAGAATGTTGCTCCACTAGTACTCTTACGATCATCAACGCTTCCTGCCCAATCTGCATCTGTAAAGGTTTGAATAATCAGATTGTTTCCCTTGGAATACCACAAGCCATATTTTGTTGTGCCCTTTAGATATCGAAGAATTATTTTGATGACAATAATATGTGATTCTTTTGGTGCTGTTGGAATCTTGCTACTTTTCCCTAGTAACATGTAATCCTTCAACTGTTTTGCTCCCCCTAAACCTTTAATGAAACTACCATCTTGTTCAAACTACCTTCCTATCAATCATAGACGTGTGCCATACTCTGCTACATAGACTCCTTCTGTACAAACATTGAGGAGTCAACAAGCCAGATTGTTCAAAATAGTGAGTCACCTAACATGCCATCTTGCCTTGAGTCATTATCTGAAGCAACTGCCAATTCCTCATGACCTTTTGCTTTTACAAATCCTGAAAGCATAACTACTGAAACCTTGTTATCTGCTTTATCTTCCTGTACCTGCTTCCTTTTCCAGACCTTCTTATTCCTGCAATCTCGAGCCATGTGCCCATAGTTATGACACTTGAATCATTCAATGTTTTCCATAGGTGATTCCATCTGATATCTGTAACTGTGAGTGTTATGGCCATAGTTATGGCATTTGAAACATTCAATATTTGGCCCATCTCGCACATATTCTCTTCTGACAAAATCATCGTGGAACCTGTCTCGTGATCTTGCAAACTTGCTTCTATGGTTTTGCAGATAATGATTGTACATGTCAAAAACTTCACAATCCCTAGCCATATGTCCATAGTTAGCACATAAAAAGCAATAACCATTAAATAAACGAACATACCTAGAAGATTTTTCATTCTTCTTTGGAGGCGGTGTTGTAGTTTGTTGTGGTCCTTTGTTCTTGATTGCTTTGGTCTTGTTCTTTGGAGTTGCAACATTATTCTTTGGCTTTTCACTTTGATCAAATTCCTTCTTAGAATCATCATGTGGAGCTTTGGAGCTTGTACCTTCATCAACTGGAGCTTTACCATCTTTAATTGCCTTCATTTTTGTTTCTTCATTTGTCTTATCTTGTAAGTGCTCTTTGCAATCCCTTGAGTTTGTTGATCTCACCACAGGTTGCATCAAGTTCTTCTTGCTTTTGAGCAAGATCTTCTTGAAACCATCTTTTCAAGATCTTCCTTCTTTTTTTTGCCTCCTCAACTGTAGCTTGAGAAGAGTGGTCTTCTCTACTTCTTTGTTGAGAGCCTGTATATGTTCCTTCTGCTTCTCATTTTCAATCATGAGCGTGCTTAATTCTATTGAAGATGTTTCTAATTCCTTTTGCTTTTGGTCAACAACGGATATTTATCTTTGATCAGATTCCTTCCTTTCAATTTCTGCTTCCCGCATCTGTTGTGTGATCTTGCTAATCTCTACAAATGTTGTGTTGAGTTCTTGTTGCTTTTGTTGGACTTCTCTCTTGAGGTCTCATGTCACTGTATTATTGATATCTTCCAACGCGCTTGAGATGTTGGCATAGTTTCAGACAGTGTTTCCCTTCTTCACTTCCTTACACAGTGAGACTACTTTTGGCTTCTAATGCTTCCCTTTCTCAATTGCTTTCTTCCAACTTATTTTGAAGTGACTCTTCAATACATTTGTGTTCTTCAACTTTAACTTTGAGACCTTGAACTTGTTCTTCAAGAGTATTGGAACGGATCTTCTCAGCCTTGAGCTCTTTTATAAGCTTGATTGCCTCCTTATAAAATTCTTCTATGGTCAACCCTTCTTCTTTGTTGTTTGATACCTCTTGTTTATTGTGATTGGCCATAAACAGTACTCTCTCATTCACTTCTTCTTCACTGCCACTGTCTTCATCGGATGATGAGCTATCTTCTTTAGAGAGAAAGTTCCTTTTGAATCATTTCTTCTTGCCAATTTTTAGTTTTCTCATAAAGTAAGCATATTCTCCATCTAAAAAACCTTCTTCATCATCTTCCTTTTCTTAACACTTGCAGGTGCGGGTCTTTTCCTTTGAAGGTTGTTTGTCCTTATTAGTTTTCTTAGATGAAGCAAACGTAGTTTCTAGATGCGAAGTACCCTCTTCTTCATCAAGTCTCATTTCATATGCTATGAGAACTCCATGTAATTCCTGCTTGTTGAGTTTGGCCATATTTGCACTATATTCTAAGATCGATACCTTTGGGTTGAATCTTCCTAGTAGCATTCTAAGAATATTTCGTATAATAGTCTTCTCATCAACAGGCTCTCCCAATCCTTCCAGAGTGTTGGTTATTTCATCAACATGTTGGAAGTATGCAGCAACGTTGTCATCTTCTTTCATTTTGAATTGCTCAAATTTTTCTCTGTAGACTTGAAGCTTTGCTTCTTTGACATTTGAGTCACCTGCATATATATTCACAAGCTTGTCCCATACATTTTTGGTGGTTTTAAAACCCAACACCTTATGATAAGAAGATTCAAAAAGTCCAATGATAATAATATCCTTTGATTTTGCATCATTTACCAAATTCTTCTTACCTTGTGCATCCGCAATTGGTGTAAAGCCATTTTGAACAGTGTCCCATACTTCGTAACCTTGTGCCAAGAGATTGACCTCCATTATTCCTTTCCAAAGTGCATAGTTATTTTCATTGAACATAGGTACACCATTCTTGGTATGCTCCATGATCTCCTTCTAGTTGTTAAACTGCTATTGAAGGAACCAAGCTCTGATGCCAATTGTTGGAAATACTGAAAGGTGGGGGGGTGAATCAGTATTCATTTCAACTAGTATTATTATTAATCTTTCAGAGAATTAGTTAATCTTCAATTATTATCAGTGTTTGTATAATGATAGCAGTAAACAAAAGGAACACAAATGCATAGTTTTTAAGGTGGAAACCCCCTCCGGGACAAAAACCACCTAAACGCGTTTCTAATAATTCTTTAATCTTCAACTCCAATTGAAAAGAAAGCTCCAATTTCCTAGAATCTAGAAAAGCATTCTTCTCCAGCTCCCATTGGATGGACGTTCTAACGCCCAAGATTCTTCAGTAGTCAACTGAATAGATGCCCAAACACCCAACGAGCTACAACTCACCCTGACACCACCCTACCACCTTGAAGTTTTCACACGCTTGAACCTGTTGGTGACTTCATGCACTAGCCTAGCACCACCCTACCACCCTATAGAAGAATAAAAAAATAATGGACTCTCGTACTAGGGAAAATGGTCCACTTTACAATGATATAGAATCATGTAGAAGAAGAAGACACACCATACCATAACCCCAACTATGACACAATCACCTAATGATGATCCTAGACCTCCCGACATTGCCTCTTCAACTATTGGTAGATAGAAACTTGTACAACTATTACAATGATGCTTTGACAATGACTCTGTACAATGATACTTTTACAATGACTATATGCAGTGCTTCCCACTTGAAAACTTCATGTGGTGAACTTCTTGTTGTTGTTCTACACCTTGATTGATGCTCTTGTCATGCTACGCTTTTTGACTCTTCAAAACATTATATTATGCATTGATTCGTCTCTTGATGAATATATAATACCTACAAAAAGTCTTCAAGGAAATACCTATGACATGATAATAGAAAAACTTACCTCATCCTACAGAGCATATATCGGTGCTAAACAAAAAAAACAAATTAGAATACAAAGAACATAATGCAATTAAGATATGAAAGTGCATATACAAAAGAAACTTACCTGGACCTTACCTCTGCTGCCTCATTTTATTGCACCTTTTCCTTTGCTTCCCTAGAAAGTTTGGTCCTTTGTAACCCTTGACAACACTTGATCTAGTTTTTTTTTCTTGCCTTCTTGGAGCACGATATTGCATCTGATGTATCTCGGTGATTTTGGATCCTCAATATGTGATCTTTGGTCCTGTATTAGCCCTTTTCGTTTTCTTTCCAATTCCATAGGTCTGACCCGATTTGGATTCTTCAAGGCAATGTTATGCCCAATCTCTCACAATGACCTAATTATGGAATAGTTCCATAGAACTAACTTGTATGATGTGCCACATGTCACTGTTTCCGTTTCTGGTTTTGAAATTGATATACAAAAAACTAAATTCTGTGCAATATCCACCACTTTTTATAGAATGCCAATCCATTTCTCAGAGAGAGAGTTATGACGATTTTCCCAAGGTCACCTCTTTGAGATGAAATTCGGGAGCCTAAAAAAACCCTAACTTCCACAGATGATATCTATGAACATATAGCGAACCAAGATCAAAAATTTGGTCAAAATGTTCATCTAGATTTCGACTCAAATGGGTTTTAATTTCAACATCTAATAATTCATAGAAATAAAGTTATAGCGAAAATTCCACAATCACACATTTTGGAGGATATATGAGATTTATTTTTGTAGAGTTGAGAGGGGCTTCTATAGAGAATGTTGGAGGGATTTTAGGAGCTTAAAAAATTATTAATTATTGACTATTCAAATACCAAAATTAATGATAAATTCCATGCCACAACCCCATGTGGTTTTAGCCCAATAATTGGGGTTACTAACTTCAATGTTGAATAACTTGCAAAGCGTGAGGAATTACGAGGAGAGCTATATACTGATGGAAAGATATTTTTGAGTAGAGTATTCTTATAATGGTTATGATACGAGAAACCATGAATGATGCCCAATGTACCATGAAAGTTTAGGGTCATCCTTGGTGCTTCTTGGGTTGAAATCAATGAAAACCTCATATCATCTTTAGATCAACAGCATTGGCTGATGCTACCAGAGCATATGCCGAAGCCACTAGCTCGAGCGTTCACTTCCTGATAGCTGAGAACGAGCGAATGGCTAAGGAGATACAGAAGGAAAAACAAGGAGGATAATTGGTTGCAACATCGACCCAAGCAGAATTGAAGAAGGAAATACTGGATGAAGTATTGTCTATTGACACAGTCATGCGGGTGTTGTATTCCAAGTTTGGTATTGTGCATAAGTCAGTTGTCTGTCTCAATGGTTGGTAGCAGCGATGTGCTGGGAGAGTACATATCTTGTCGAATGTGCATACTATTGTCAACTACATGAAAACATGAACAATGAGATACAAGGGAGCCCCGATACACTTGCCTAAGATGATGAATCCCAGAGCGATCGAGCTAAAGGCATTCATCCGGAGTCAGATACAAAACTATGAAGATCTCCCGCTACTTATCACTAGTCTAGAGGCTTCCCATGCATGGGTATTCAATAGTATGGATGTTTTTATGCACGCACATGTGATCCCATCTATTGGGACACTCACCCAGGTGAAGACAAAGGCACAGGTCCGACTAGAGCTTGACTCCTACTTTATCGAGTTGATGCACATAGCCACCAACCTAGACTTGGTGATCAATGCAGACACCATGCACAAGTATGTTACTAGTCCAGCCACACTCAAGACAATGATGCACATGCTATCAGAAAAGTTGGACAGAGGAGCCTGAGTAGTGTACCCAAATGCTATGGAGGCAAGAGTTTGTTTCTAGAAATATGTCACCTTAGAGTACATGGACATGATCGCGGACTACCGAGCTTGGCATCAGTTTGCTACTATCAACCACCATGAGGATGTCGAAGAGATGGTCTTCCAAAAGTTGTCCAAGTCATAGTGATGTCTTTCATGGCTTGCTCAAGCCTATTTTGTCTCACATGAGTACATGTGAAGATTTTATGTAATGTCTTTTCAAGTGTAAGTTCAAGTTCCGATATTTGGAAGTCACAATCATAGAGTAGATGAAGATTCATGAGGGTATATGAACTATCACAAAGGGGAATGTCAAGGGCCACCCCACCCTTTGCCATATATAGTCCCTCACAACTCATTATATAAGCTTTTGGTCAACCAAGCTTCTGATAGGACCATCTTAGACAGAGCTTGGACAGTATTGTAACGAGCCTTGGCTTCTCCACTCTGCAAAGCTAGTATATCTCTTTAGAGGAGCAGGCGGCAGTGACTGTAACGTTCCGCTATTGGAACTAGTGGTTGGACATGCATGTATTGTATGACTGGAACTTACACTTCTTAATATAACAAAGCCATCACGCTTCATGCATATGTCATATTGTATTTTAGTTATCTTGTTTACTCTAAATGATATATGAATTTGTTTTCTTACGCATGCATGTGTAGCTATTTTCTGTATATGTATGTATGAATATTTCTAAAATGTGATGTTGGTTTAACCATCACTTTGGATAACTAGCTTACTTGCCTTCCATGTTGTGATGCATCTTTTTTCATGTGTTCCCTTCTTAACTATTTTCTTTCACACGTTTCCAAGGGGTGCACTCACCTCACCCTTTGTGTGTTAGGACCGCTTATGCACCTTCCTTGGCTTACTGCATATGTCACACCCTTGCTACCAACAAGGAAATCTTACGTGCCTCTGTGCGAAACCGCAGTCAAGGCAATACCATATGACCGACTGCTAGGACTCCTACACCAAACAGTTTAAGGTCTAATTGGGACTTCTTACCAGGGAGATCCCCTAACATGTTGGCGGGTCCAATACCGTCAACAACATCATGCAAGCTATGGGTCTTGTGGCTAGATTTCAAGCTTTCTCGTGTGAAAGTCATGTTATTGTTGTCAAGAAGAATTTCAGATATCTTCAAGGAACAACAAAATATGGATTATGGTATGATAAGAGTGAAGAATTCAAGTTGAAGGCCTACACTAATGTTGATTGGGTTGGCAGTCTTGATGACAGGAAAAGAACCTCTGGTGCATCTTTCTTCTCGGTTAAATGCTTTGTGGCATGGGTCAGAAAGAAACAAACCTCCATTTCTTTATAAATTATTGAAGTAAAGTATATTGTTGCTACTACCTGATGCACATAGATTCTATGGATGGAGAAAAATTTAAAATATATTCAGGTAGAGCTAACTGATCCTATTCCAATTATCTGTGACAATACAAGTGTCATCAACATCTCCAAAAATCCAGTCATGCATTCAAAGCCTAAGCATAGTCCTATAAAGTTTTGTTTCTTAAGGGAATAAGTTGCAACAAATGTTTTCAGACTTGAATACATGGCCACTAAATATCAACTTGCAGATATCTTTACTAAGCCACTCGTAAGAGAACCCTTTGAATATCATAGGCAACAGATAGGAATTGTGACTCCTCCTTCAATATGATTTCATTTTAGTAAGTGGTAGTAGCTACCCAGCATGTGGGATCCATGGAAGAGTAGGCTGCAATGGTTTAGGGCGAGTATTCAGGAAGTATTCTTTTCCATTGATGCCAAAGAGGGAGAAGATTACTAGAGCATTAGAGAAGACCATGCCTAGCCCGAGGGAAAGCTTATGGTGTTTCCATCAATGCCAAAGGGGGGGATTGTTGGACAATCGGTACTGCCCAGATGGCTCGTGGATATGTTAGAGTTGTCATTAATGTCAACCGAGATCAACATGATGATTGGGAGTCCAAATGGAATCCCAGGGTAGCTACAGGCTTCATGTAGAGAATCATCATAGTTGTAGGCTTACTAGAGAAGCCATAAAATAATTACTTTGGTTGTTGAGAGTTCATGATTCCAAACACAAGAAGAAGAGTCAAGGAGAAAAAGAGTGGCAGATTCTTCGACCATCCTAGAGGTAGCACATGGGCTCAAAGCCTACATCATACCCTCTCCATTGGAAAGTGCTCTGAAAGAGCTTTCCAACGATGTGTGGAATTCTGAAAATGGCCTCCCAGATGTAAAGTTGTGGTTTATCGAAGTTCAGGGACTTGAAGTCCTAAGAAGGTTGAAATATTGGAGGTCGAAGCACATTGGGACCCGATATCGGGGTATTGGGGCATGTTACATCAAGATGTCAGAGATCGGAGAAAAATGGGACATCAAAGCATGACATATCAGAATATCGGAGGTCTGGGACATCAGAATATCGGAACTTCTTAAACATCGATATTTTAAGAAATTATGATATCTAGTGGGGCCAATATTTCTAAAATGCTGAGGAATGTCGAGAAAAATTAACAAAGGATCCTGTTGCAAAACCAAGGCTAATCGAGACTCTTCCTCTCTCCTCTCGTAGGACACATGGCGGCATGTCAGTGGGCCTGCGAAATTGAAGTGGCTAGTGACATCAGCATGACAAGACAGTATAGTTGACACGTGGCACCTTGTTTTATCATTTTCAGTGGTCCAATGGGAAAAATTAGAGTGACACGTGTCACCTCCTAAGAGTCACCAAGTGTGGCAGTGATGTTAGCATATCGGAGATCGAAATATCGAAGGGTGAAGATATCATAACTCCTGTGCAAATGATGATTGAGAAGTTACGATAAAGGGGGCTCTGATATAGTGCTAAGCCAATTATCACAGGTTTGTTCATATGAGATAACAAATTATCAAGGAGCCATGGGCACTGGGGTTAAGGATATCAAAACAGTGCAACATCGTAACATTTCGCTTGTGTTAGTTACGATTATGTTGAAGTTTTGATGCAGAAGTACAGTGAAATTAATGGATGGTTGAGTCGACAGCTTAAGAATTAAATGCAGAATGATGGAGGTGGTTGTTGAAGTTAGCTAGATCTGTAGAAGGATCTAAGACAAGGAAATGGGGAAAAAATTTAATAGAGATGAATTGAAGGAATGAAGAAAGCAATCGGTTGCTTAGCGTGCACGTCTAGTAGATTTTAATGAGAATCAAAGTGGTCATTCCTGAGTGTTGTCAAGCTCTGTGGAGAAATAACTAATCATGGGAATCACGGTAGAGTGTGCAGATCGCCTGAGAATAAATTCTCAGTATGAAAACTTACACAATGATTTAGTGAAGAACTTGAAAAACCATCTCTGAGTTTAATGCTATGAAAAAATTCAATAGGCAGATGAAACAATAATAGGAGGATCCATGTCGAAGTACACTTGGGCAGCATGGACACAGGCATCAAAGACAACTTTGTGCAGTGTGCATCAGTGAATCAAAACCATCGATTTCCATCGAGCAATGTGGGGAACAAAGCATATTGTTGAAGTGTTGAGTAGTGAGTGTTGCGTGAGAAGACAGAGAGGTCTAGGCATCGTGAATAGATAGAGCATTGAATCAAAGAGAGAAGTGTTAGTGTTGTGAGAAGAACAATGAGGGCATAGCTGAAGAGTGTGTAATAGAGAGCCTATGCGAGAGAAGGAAGAGTGATGAGGACATGTTCCTGTGACCAGCGAGCAAAGAGAAGTTGCATGATACCAAAGGGAGTTTTTGGAACAACAATTGATTGAGAATAAAAGTTGTTTATGCATCCAACCATTTTGGTATTTTACTTGTAATGTATATGGCTCTATTTTCAGTTTGAAAATTGTATGAAAAAGTATAACAGTGGTAAGAGCTAGTTGGTACCTACATTTAGAAGAGGTTGGTGCCTCTTGGCAAGTTGGTGCTTGCTATCCTGAGGGGGTTGGTTCCTCCTGTGTGTGGGTTCTCACAAACAATTTGATGTAATTAAGTAGGTGCTTAAATTACATCATAAACAAACAACAAATTGGTGGTTTTTCCCTCTAGGTTTCCACATGAAAACATTGGTGTCAAAATGTGTGTGCTGCTCATGTGATTGGTTGTATGAACATATGAATTCTTATATTTTCTGCTTACTAGAGCATTAGAGAAGACCATGCCTAGCCCGAGGGAAAGCTTATGGTGTTTCCATCAATGCCAAAGGGGGGGATTGTTGGATAATCGGTACTGCCCAGATGGCTCGTGGATATGTTAGAGTTGGCATTAATGTCAACCAAGATCAACATGATGATTGGGAGTCCAAATGGAATCCTAGGGTAGCTACAGGCTTCATGTAGAGAATCATCATAGTTGTAGGCTTACTAGAGAAGCCATAAAATAATTACTTTGGTTGTTGAGAGTTCATGATTCCAAACACAAGAAGAAGAGTCAAGGAGAAAAAGAGTGGAAGAGTCTTCGACCATCCTAGAGGTAGCACATGGGCTCAAAGCCTACATCATATCCTCTCCATTGGAAAGTGCTCTGAAAGAGCTTTCCAACGATGTGTGGAATTCTGAAAATGGCCTCCCAGATGTAAAGTTATGGTTTATCGAAGTTCAGGGACTTGAAGTCCTAAGAAGGTTGAAATATTGGAGGTCGAAGCACATTGGGACCCGATATCGAGGTATCAGGGCATGTTATATCAAGATGTCAGAGATCGGAAAATGGGACATCAAAGCATGACATATCAGAATATCGGAGGTCTGGGACATCAGAATATCGGAACTTCTTAAACATCGATATTTTAAGAAATTATGATATCTAGTGGCGCCGATATTTCTAAAATGCTGAGGAATGTCGAGAAAAATTAACAAAGGATCCTGTTGCAAAACCAAGGCTAATCAAGACTCTTCCTCTCTCCTCTCGTAGGAAACATGGCGGCATGTTAGTGGGCCTGAGAAATTGAAGTGGCTAGTGACATCAGCATGACAAGACAGTATAGTTGACACATGGCACCTTGTTTTATCATTTTCAGTGGTCCAATGGGAAAAATTAGAGTGACACGTGTCACCTCCTAAGAGTCACCAAGTGTGGCAGTGATGTTGGCATATCGGAGATCGAAATATCGAAGGGTGAAGATATCATAACTCCTGTGAAAATGATGATTGAGAAGTTATGATAAAGGGGGCTCTGATATAGTGCTAAGCCGATTATCACAGGTCTGTTCATATGAGATAACAACTTATCAAGGAGCCATGGGCATTGGGGTTAAGGATATCCAAACAGTGCAACATCGTAACATTTCGCTTGTGTTAGTTACGATTATGTTGAAGTTTTGATGCAGAAGTACAGTGAACTTAATGGATGGTTAAGTCAACAGCTTAAGAATTACATGCAGAATGATGGAGGTGGTTGTTGAAGTTAGCTAGATCTGTAGAAGGATCTAAGACAAGGCAATGGGGAAAAAATTTAATAGAGATGAATTGAAGGAATGAAGAAAGCAATCGATTGCTTAGCGTGCACGTCTAGTAGAGTTTAATGAGAATCAAAGTGGTCATTCTTGAGTGTTGTCAAGCTCTGTGGAGAAATAACTAATCATGGGAATCACGGTAGAGTGTGCAGATCGCCTGAGAATAAATTCTCAGTATGAAAACTTACAAAGTGATTCAGTGAAGAACTTGAAAGCCCATCTCTGAGTTTAATGCTATGAAAAAATTCAATAGGCAGATGAAACAATAAAAGGAGGATCCATGTCGAAGTACACTTGGGCAGCATGGACACAGGCATCAGAGACAACTTTGTGCAGTGTGCATCAATGAATCAAAACCATCGATTTCCATCGAGCAATGTGGGGAACAAAGCATATTGTTGAAGTGTTGAGTAGTGAGTGTTGCGTGAGAAGACAGAGAGCTCTAAGCATCGTGAATAGATAGAGCATTGAATCAAAGAGAGAAGTGTTAGTGTTGTGAGAAAAACAATGAGGGCATAGCTGAAGAGTGTGCAATAGAGAGCCTATGCGAGAGAAGGAAGAGTGATGAGGACATGTTCCTGTGACCAGCGAGCAAAGAGAAGTTGCATGATACCAAAGGGAGTTTTTGGAACAACAACTGATTGAGAATAGAAGTTGTTTATGCATCCAACCATTTTGGTATTTTACTTGTAATGTATATGGCTCTATTTTCAGTTTGAAAATTGTATGAAAAAGTATAACAGTGGTAAGAGCTAGTTGGTGCCTACATTTAGAAGAGGCTGGTGCCTCTTAGCAAGTTGGTGCTTGCTATCCTGAGGGGGTTGGTTCCTCCTGTGTGTGGGTGCTCACAAACAATCTGATGTAATTAAGTAGGTGCTTAAATTACATCATAAACAAACAACAAATTGGTGGTTTTTCCCTCTAGGTTTCCACATGAAAACATTGGTGTCAAAATGTGTGTGCTGCTCATGTGATTGGTTGTATGAACATATGAATTCTTATATTTGCTGCTTACTTTCCTTATGAATAAAAGCTCTCATAAGAAATAGAAAATAAAAAGGGACTAAAAGCATATTCAAGAAAATGATTAAAGAATCTCACTGTTACTGATTCACCCCCGCCTCAGTAATTCCTTATTCCAACAATATTTCTCACTTTGATGGCCCAATAGTTAGCCATTTTTTAACGAAATAAGTCCCCTAAAATAGTGAAAAAGGCTCTTTTCAAAAAATTGGAATCCTTGGCTCATTTTCAAAGCTCATATTTATAATTTTTACAAATTAGATCCAAAAAAGGAATATGATTCAATGACAATTGAATAAAAAATTTGAGATCTAATTTGAGAAATGGGAAAAATATTCTTGTTTCTCTATTGCTCAATCCCATTCCTCTAAAGTTCTAGGTCATGATAGAACTAAACAACCTATAAATAGATGAACACAAATATAATTAAAAGTATATGAAATGTGCAAACAAAACCAAAATTCTCAAAATTGATGAAACAAACATTCTGATTAAAATTCAAATTAATTGATTAATAAAAGCTAAATTAAGCTCCCCCCATGTTCGTTAAAAAAAAATTAACCTATCACGAACTCTTTCCCATTCACGGTTAAGCTTATATGTTTTCCTATTTTGTTTGTAATTATATAATGGGAAGGGGGAGGTTGTGACAATGAGTTTTTATAAATTATTATTTATTTTATTTATTAATTTTTGGTTTTTTTCAAATATTTGATATATATATAGAATAAAGTTAAAAAAAAAATTAATTAAATAATAAAAATAGTAATTAAATTGGAATAAATAAAAATAATTATAAGTAATTAAATTGGAATAATTTTACATATTTCTTCATCATTCTTTTACAATTCTTCCCTCGTATTATTCATTTTACAATTCCACTTGCTACTATTGCCCTATTTTAATTATTGAATATCATTAATGAGTGGTTCATTAAAGTTTGTCATCTTAGATAGTTCACCACCCTTATTCTTAATATTTTTTTAATTTTTTGTAATTAATCTTTAATTTTATACAGTACCTCCATTTTAGTATCATTGATCCATTCAATTGAAAAGAGATTTTCAAATGATTCTCATGTGATGTTCTAACATTTTTCATAATCGATATACATCCACCCCTCTACAACTTCATCATTCAAATAAATACTTATCCCAAGAAGGCTCTTACAATTTTTCCTTATTGATGATAGAGTGCCAATATGGAAGCTACACACTAGTTAAAACTAAATGATGCAGCTACAACCAAAAAAATTGAAACAAACAATATTAATATTCCTAACCTATGATACCAAAAATAGTTCCCTACAAACCAATATTCAAACACAAAATCACAAGAAACAACAATTCAAACTTAAAAGCCCAAATTATTCACATCTTTATTCATTAAGGAGTTTGGGACCTTTCTCGCTTCTTGCTTGGCCCAACAAATACATTACATTCCTATTTATACTTAGAGAAAGAGAGATCTAGAATTCTCAAGAGATGAAGTTGAGAAAAAATCCTATTTTTAGGAACTTATCATTCTAGACTTTTTATATAGGCTAGTATTTTCTAAAAGTATACAAAATCTAGAATTCTTTGAAAAATCTTAGATTTAGAAAATTAAATACACATTTTATTAGGATGCTCCTACATTAAACTCCCATGGTATAAAATTTCATGTCCTCTTGGTCATGAATTTCAATATTCTATCATGTTGACACAACAAATGATATTTTGTAGCTTTCATAGCAAACTATAGAACCCGAATTGCTACTACAAAGCACACAACCATTGCCACTAGGTTTTGAATGTTGTATTAAGGTAATTTAATGACTAAATCATAAAGCATAAATGGAGAGAAATTTAAACCTACCCACAAGAACGTAAAATAGACTTCCAATGTGTTTTATTAATTTAGAGTGTCCTATTATAGATAATAACTCAAATTTTAGAAGAGCGGCCTTAGGGGACTTGAAATTTATAGGAGGGAATACAAGAATACAACATAGTAACCAAAGAAATATCTCCCAATTGTTTAGTAGGTGAATGTCTCTCCAAATTGCACAATAGCCAAAAGAATCCGCGAGAGCCATAAGCAAAAACCCATAAACCTGAAAAAAGTCCATTTTGTTCCTTGTTCTCGTATTTTATTTCTCATGCTACTGGCCTCTTTTATTCCAATCGAAACAAGTCATTTCCCACGTTGCTGACATCTTCACATTCCAGAATTGAATTTATTTAATTCCTCACATTATGCATACCAACCAAAATTTGTAACCTACATTCCATTCTCGTAGTGCATCTAGTAGCGGTTTTCTTGTAGCAATAAATGTCAGTTTGGGCATATCAGCAACTCCATGAAACACAAGTATCAACACACGATCCTAAGAGTGTTGGGAACTCAAAAGTATTTGTCACTTGATAAAAAATAGTTACATGAGTGACAACAACTATCATCCGAGTTTATTAGAAACTAAAATCATTAGGAATGTCATAAACTATAAATACATGGGAATAGTAGCACTTATTTTCCTACATTGCAAACTCAAACATAAACTTTTCTTTGGTTGTTGAGGATTTCTCGAGGTTGGGGATGCTCCTACATTAGACACCCTTAGTAAGAAAATATGAGCTACCAACTCATGTGGTAATTCCTTCATAGAATAAAGTACCTCGTAGGCATCCTAGCTCTTGTTAATTCAACTACGATGCATCTTTAGATCCCCTATTTTTCCATTTGACAAAATACTCCATATGCTCCCTTCAGAGAGTCTTCTTTCCAACCCTTGTGACCAAATTTTCTTCTACTTCTTCAACATGTTTATCTGGTATTTGTTCCTTCCACTCAGCAAGCATACCTATCTCTTCATTTTTTTCTCCTTCACGAAACTCATATAGATCAACCACATTGAATATTAGAGAGATATCCAAGTCTCTCAGTAACTCTATCTTGTAGGTGTTTTCAGAATTTTTTCGAAGAATTCTAAACGAAACTATTTTCTTATATTTCAACTTCTTGTAGGTACCCCTAGGAAATATTTCTTTCTACAGATGCGCCATGACCAATTTTCCTTTTGCAAAGCCTTTGCTCTTATTTTCAAATCTACTTTCCCCTTATACCTATCATCACTTTCTTGCAGTCTTTTCTTCACCTATTCATGCATTTCCTACAAACTATGTGCAAAATCACTTGCATCAACACTCTTCCTTTCCTCCAAATCTAGTAACTGTGTTAGCTCCACAACACCTTTCAGTGACTAGCCATAAACAATTTGAAATTAAATCTTACCAATTAATGTATTCTCTGATTCATTGTATGAAAAATTCTTCCTTTCCCCAGACCAAATCCCATTGGTTAGGATTTTCTCCACTTAAGCTTCTGAGAAAATTTTTAAGACTCGTGTTCACTACTTAAGTCTTTCCATCTATATTTGGATGATAAGATGAATTGTATAACAATTTATATCCCATTTTCTTCCATATAATCCTCTAAACGTGATCTAGGAAACTTGTATCTCTATCTGAAGTAATGGTTCTTCGTAAACCATGACATCTCACTATTTCGTTGAAGAATATAACAACCACTTCATAACATCGCTTGTTCTTTTGCATGCTATAAAATGTTCCATCTTCAAAAACTAATATACAATGACTACCATTGAATCATGCTTCTTTGTGTCCTTGGCAACCCCCAGACAAATTCCATGCTCACATATTCCCAAGACCTTTCAGGTACCGGAAATGGAATAGTCAACCTCAAATTTTGACTTATATCATTTGCTAGTTGGAAAAATATATAACACTCAAAAAAAATTCTAACATCCTTGTCGATGTTAGGCCAACAATACCTCTCCTTTACCAACATTGTGGTCTTATCCATGCCAAAATGTCCAGTTAATCCTCCACTATGTAGCTCAATAAGATTCAACATCATTGACCATTGAGGAATGTAAAATTGTTGATTTTTAAATAAAAACCTTTCTTGGATGTGGTAATCCAAGAGAATTTTTCAGTCCACACTCCAAAGTTCTTTACAATTTATTCAAATCTCTCCAAAATGGACAAATTTTCCATACAACTCCTTCATCCTTTCCAAAATCACCACTTTTCTTGACAAAGTGTTGAGTAACATCACTCTCCTACTCAAAGCATATACAACTTTCTTTGACTTTCTAGATCTGTTCTTCAGAACAAAAGTATAAATTTACAAGAATTCATCCCATTTAGAATGTCATTTGATTTAATTTACCTTGAATGTTGATACATTGTAATGCCATTTGATCAATAAACAAGAAAAAATATTTGGGAAGAAAATTTTGTCTCCACATTCAACTTGAAATACTTTATCAAAGTTTGGAAGTGCCAAAACATGTTTCCTTATCACCTTCTTTTTCAGATCTGCAAATGTTTTCCTTGCTACTATTTTTCATTTAAATTCTCATTTTTCATGCACTCAGTAAGAGGTGAAAAAAACTAGCTAAAATTCCTAATGAATTTCGAGTAGAATCTTACTAATCCAAGGAAGATGCTAACTTCAAAATTCGATTGAGGTGTTGGCCAATCCAAGATAGCCTTCACCTTTTTAAAATCCATCCTCAAAGCTTCCTAGGAAATCAAAAATCCCAATTACACTAAAGTTGATTAGCAACTTCTGTTCCTTCAACCACTGCAACACTTTCCTTACATGTTCCAAGTGCTCCCTTTTTTTTTTGCTGAAAATTAAAATTTCATCCAAGTATACTACAACAAATTTTCCCAGGAATGGTTTCAAGACATCATTCATTGGCCTCATGAATGTGTTAAGGAATTAGTTAGCCCAACTGGCATAACCAACCATTCAAATAGTCCATCCTTCATCTTGAAATAGGTATTCCATTTCACCTTCCCTAATTTGGATCTGATGATAACCACTCTTCAATTCTATCTTTGTGAAATATGCAACCCCACTCAAACATTCCATAATATCCTCCATCCTTGTCAAGGGAAATCAGTACTTTATGGTTATCCTATTAATGGATCTAGAATCCATGCACATTCTCCATTCACCTATCTTCTTTGAAGTCAATACTGCTGGTACTGTATATGGACTTAAACTTTCTCTTATCAATCCTCTATCAAGCAGCTCTTGTAACTACTTATTTACTTCCTTTCTCTCTACTGGAGTCATCCTGTAAAGTGCCTTGTTTGGTAAATTCGATCTAGGAATCAAGTCAATATGATGAGAAATACTCCTCACTGGAGGTAATCCTTTTGGTAATTTATCAGTAACAATCTCCTTGAATTCATCTAACAAGGATTTAATTTTTGTAGGTATGGTTTCTAATTCTACTTCCTCTTGTACATCCTTTGGAATCGTTACTAAACAAAATTTTTCCCTTGTTTCTTCATGTACAAACTCCTTGGTTGAACACAACATGATATTTTGTTACTCATGCTTGTACCTCCACAACTTTTTATTGTTTCTTCTGTTGGTGCAATCTTGTATTGTTATTCATCTTTTCTAAAATCATGTGTTTTCTTAACCATCATGGTAAACTTTCTGATCAAACAACCATGGTTTTCCCAGAAGTATGTGGCATGCATCCATTTCAGCCACATCACACAATAAGTGCTCCTAAAGGCTCCCAATTTGAAAATTTAATAAGTATTGCTTAGTGACAACCACCTATTGTCCCTTTTGTAACCATGAGACTCTGTAAGGATTTGGATGGACTAAACATTTGAGTTTCAACTTGTCTATAGTGGACACTAAATTTTTTGTGCTTTCCCCACCTATACCCAAATTACAACACTTTCCTTGGATCTTACATATAATTTTGAAAACTTTCCTTCTTTGTTCGGGTTCTTCCAGTATCTTTTTCTCAAGCTTAGCAATACTCAATGAAACATCAAATTTTCTCCCTATTCTTGGTGAAGTACAGTCACATTTTCTCCAGCAACAGAAGTTTCATTGGATTGTGTAACTTATGTTTTGGCTTCACCTCTTCTCCCTTAATTTTGTCCTTCTAGGCACTCATATTTGTTATGTCCTTCAACTACACAATGATAGCAAGTAATCACATACATTCCCTTTCCTCTTCTAAGACTTCCTTTGCCTCTTCCAACACTATTTCCACCTCTACCACCTTGACCAGTGGTGGATTCTTCTTCCTTTCCATTTCCTCTAGCAGTCCCTCTCTTACCTTTGTGTCTAAAACTTCTTCCTTTTCCTTTCTGTTATGTTTTCCTATTCAAATTTTCCTCTACCTTCAAGGCAATGTGATAGGATTCACCAACAATTTGGAAATAATTCATACTCATTTCGTCTTGAATCAAGTATTTCAGTCCATTCAAATACCTTACGAATCTTTGGAATCTTGGTTCCTTTATACTAGATCAAAGTGGAAATTTGAAAAACTCTTCATTGTACTCATGAATAGACGTTTCCTTTTTCATAGATTTTGGACTTTCCTATACAAATTATGATGGTAATCAACATGTAGAATTTTCTCCTTGATCTTCGTGACCATCTTATTCCAAGTATTGATCTTTTCTCACTGATTATTTACTCTATCTTTATGTTATTGTTGATGGTGCTAGACCCACCAACATGTCAAGGGATCTCCCCCGTAAGAAGTCCCAATTAGACCTCAAATCATTTGGTGTAGGAGTCCCAGTAGTGGGTCATACGGTATCGCCTTGATAGTGGTTTTGTACAGAAGCAAGTAAGATGTCCATGTTGGTAGCAAGGGTGTGACATATGCAGTAAGTCAAGGAAGGTGCATGAGCGGTCCTAACACACGGAGGGTGAGGTAAGTGCACCCCTTGGAAACCTATGGAAGTGCGAAGTTAAGAAGGGAACACACGAGCAAAGATGCATCACAACATGGAAGGAAAGTAAGCTAGCAATCGAAAGTGATGGTTAAATCAACAACACATTTCAAAAAGATTCATACATACATATACATAAAATAGCTACACATGCATGCGTAAGCAAACAGATACATATATCATTTAGAGTAAACAAGATGGCTGAAATACAATATGACATATGCATGAAACATGTTGCCTCTATTATATTAACAAGTGTAAGTTCCATTCATACAATACATCCATGTCCAACCACTAATTCCGACAGTGGAACATTACAGTCACTGCCACCTACTCCTTCAAAGAGATATACTAGCACTGCACAGTGGAGAAGCCAAGGCTTGTTACAATACTATCCAAGCTTTCTCTAAGATAGTCCTGTCGGAAGCTTGGCTGACGAAAAGCCTATACAATGAGTTATGAGGGACTATATATAGAAAAGGGTGGGGTGACCCTTGACATTCCCCTTTGTGACAGTTCATCTACCTCATGAATCTTCATCTACCCCATGACTGTTACATCCAACTATCGACACTTGAACTTATACTTGACAAGACATTACATACAATCAGCACATATACCCATGTAAGACAAAATAGGCTTGAGCAAGCCATGCAAGACATCACTATGACTCAAACAACTATTGGAAGACTAGCTCTTCAACATCCTCACGGTGGTTGACATTAGCGAACTAATGCCAAGATTGGTAGTCTGTGATGGTGTCCATGTACTCTAAGGTGACATCTTTCTAGAAACGAACTCTTGCCTCCATAGCATCTGGGTACATTGCTCGGGCTCCTCTTTCCAACTCGTCTGATATCACGCGCATCATATTCTTGAGTGCAGATAGACTAGCAACATACTTGTGCATGATGTCTGCATTGATCAACAAGTCTGGACTTGTGGCTATGCGCATTAACTCGTCAAAGTACGCATCAAGCTCCAGTCAGACATATGCCTTTGTCTTCACCTGGGTGAGTGTCCCAATAGATGGGATCGCATGTACATGCACAACAACATCCATATTATTGAATACTCGTGCATGGGAAGCCTGTAGAGTAGTGATGACCTGTAGGAGATCTTCATAGTTATGGATCTCACTCCGGTTGCGTGCCTTCAGCTCGAACGCTTTGGGCTTCATCATCTTACGCAAGTGTAATGAGGCTCCCTTATACCTCGTCATCCATGTTTGCATGTAGTCAAAAACAGCAGACATGTTCAACAGGATACATTCTCTTCTAGCACATCACTACTGCCAATCGTTGAGATGGAAAACTACCTTATGCAAGGTACCAAACTTGGAATACAATGCTCGCATGACTGTGTCAAGAGAAAATACTTCATCCAGTATTTCCTTCTTCAATTCTGCTCAGGCGGATGTTGTAACCAATTATCCTCCTTTCTTGGCCGTTTATAGCTCCTTAGCCATTCACTTATTCTCATCTATCAAGAATTGAACACCCGAGTTAGTGGTTTTGGCATATGCTCTGGTAGAATCAGCCAATGGTGTTGGATGTTTGCACAAGTCGAACACGATCATTCATTCCTCAAACTGCGCAGGAGATGTATGATCATCTAGAGTCGACACTTTGCAAGATTTAACAACTCTATGTTGAGACTCGTCGAGTGAGATGTTGTGCATCTCTGCTTCTGGATGATCTCCAAGGATCTCAATGTTTCCTTGGTCACTTGGGACTTGCTCCTCTTCTGGATGCGGTGAAGTTTGTGGGTCGACCTCTTGGTGGTGAGGCATGACATCGATGTCTTTCTCTAACTCCTGTTGCTCCATATCCATATCCATATGTTCAAGTGCTTTCTCTATCTCCTAAGCGAAGTCCTGCTCATGTGATGGTTAACCATGTCTCCCTAATGCTAGTTATTCTCATGAGTCTACTACCTGTACGTGCACAGTTTCATCTATCTATACAATTTTCACCCCCTGTTGTACATGTTCCTACTGCGCTTCCTTCTCATGTTTGCACAGCTCCTGTTCCTTCCATAGTTTCTCCTTGAACTCATGTAAATTATTCTCTGTTTCTCTCTCTTTTTTTGCACGATTCTCTTCCTCCATGTTGTTGATAATCTTCCTCTTGCCCTTGTCATGCACTGGTATGTTTACCTCTGTTATTGTTGCTTCTAGTGCTCTCCGGAATTTTTCTTCACGCTACTTCGCTACCCATTCCATAGTGAGGCCGACCAGTTCATTGGGTCTGGAGAAACTATAACAATATCTCCATGGGTCTTCCTCTGCCCAATGACATGCCCCATGGATCCAACTAAATTGTACTCTTATGCAATGGTCTTTCAAAGACAATGTGGGTAATACGGATTGTAACTTTGGGCATCAAATGGATATTTTTTCATCTCCTTTGCTTCAAAATCTGCATGCTTGAAAATTTGTATCTCGTGTAACCCGATCTGCAACGGAAGAGCAGGCCAAGGTGCCTTCTTCT